>PVJI01010802.1:12665-58918 GCA_004026765.1 Micronycteris hirsuta | reverse complement strand
TGTCTTCCCATTGTTTGTGGGATTCTTCTTGCTAGCCTCTGGTTCTTAAATTGATCTGTCAAGTTCTCTGGAGCAGCGAAGTTAATTTTGTGTCACTGTCTCTGTTTTTTGGGCTGACTCTTGTCTGGGTCCCACTCTATTCTCTTCACAATTCCAGGTTTTAATGTCTCACCTGTGGATAAAGAAGAGAGGGGAAGGGATAAAAAAGAAGGAAAATAAAGCAAAAGAAAAGGCAAAAGAAACATAAAGAAAAAATAATACTCAAATAACATAAAATAAAATATAATAAAAAATATGAGATAAAAAGAAGAGAAAACTAGGAATACCATATAAAGGGAAGGTAGAAGGAGTTAAAAAAATATAGGAGGACAGATAGGAAGAAGGGTGGGGAAAAACGAACAAAGAAACAAAGAGAAAACAAAAGAAAGAAGAAAAAAAAAAGACTTCTGTTGGCTGGCTTCCACAGCGTCTGGTCAGGGCTGCGACAGGCTGGGAAGATATCAGACTTCCCTAGCTTTCTTCCTCGGCTGCACTCTTAGCTGCTGTCCTGCCTCCAGCCGAGTTGCTAGGAATTCGCAGCACCTCCTCTGGGCTGTCTGATTCCCACCCTAAGTCAGAGTTTGTGATGTCTGTGTCTCCCTTCAGTGGGTTCGATGTTTTCCTCCCTGGGAGGGAGTCTGCACCGCAGGTCTCCAATCACAGTTGCTGGGGTGTGTCTCAGGCCCTCCCAGAATGAGCTCCATGCCCTGTATTTGTTGACTGCTTTTGTCTCTGGATTCGGGGCTTGCAAGCCACAGGCCTAGACGCCTGGTTGGGCTCCATCCCAGCCGCCCCTGACTGGCTTCGCTGGGTGCGCACCTGGTCCAGCATTTCTGGGCCTGGGTCTCCCGTCAGTTCAATCTCAAATTCCTCCCGCTGGGATCGCTGGCCTCTGCAGACCAGTCCCCAGGTACACACCGACCTCCAGACTGCTGGGGACCAAGGCTCTCCCAGCAGAAGTGCGCGCCTGCTTTGGCAACTCTCACACCCCAATCCAGCTTCTTCCCACGGATCCTGGAACAAACCGGAAAGCTGCTACAACTGGATCCCAAGACCTCCCGGTTTCCTGCGAGTCCCTTTCCTCTGAAGCAGACTCCCTACCGGCTGATCTTTCAGTTTTATGCGCAATCCTGGTCGCCAATCTTCCTGGATAAAGCTGGGCGATCGCTCTGCTCCTCAGAACATCAGCCAGATATCCCATCAGTGGGCTGGAGGAAGCTGATCCCGCTCCCTCCTACTCCACCACCATCTTTCCCCCCGGGACAGAAATTCTAAAGAAAAGAGAAGAAGAAGGCATTAAAAAAATAAAGAAGGAGAGAAACGAAGAAGGGTGAAAAAAAAATAAAACCAAAACTTCTGCTTTCTGGTTTTAAATATGTCTGGCCGGGCCTGTTCTTTTGGTCTTCTTGGCTGCATCAGGCTAGAAAGATATTAGTTTTTCTTTTCTCCCTTCCTGAGATGCACTCTTTGCTGTTGTTCTGCCTCCAGCCCAACATCCTAGGTATGCTTCTGGGTCCAGACTGGGTTTCTTGTTGTGCCGTTTTTGAGGTGCACCAGTTAGGGGCAACTCACCTACCACCTACTTGCTCTTTGCTGGTCTAGATGCTAGGTACCCTCAGTGCCCCTTCTGGGTAGTTTGGCCCCCACACTGAGTCAAGAGTTTGTGAGGACTGCCACTCCCCTCAATGGGCGCGTCTGCCTTTCTCCTACAGAACCAGTCATCCCTGCAGGGCTCTGTGCGCAGGGGCTGGATGGCAAGCACTTTGTCCCCGGCCTCAGTGTGAGCGCCACATGCCTGTGTTCACTTTTCCCTTTGTCCCTGTATTCGGCGCTGATGAGCTGCGTGCCAGGGGGCCCAGTTGTGTACTGTCCCTTGTATTTTTGAAGTAGGCACAAGTAGGCCGTGGATCACTGGGTGCACACAGTCCCTAATTCCCCTTGATTGGCTGTGCAAGCCGCACCTGGCCCCAGAGCCACTGGTTTCAAACTGTTCCTGGTTCTTCTGGAGTGGGCAGGGACAGGCTACGGGTCACCAGATTCATACAGTCTCCAATTCCCCTTGATGGGAGCACTAGGCGCCATTGTCCTAGGGCTGCCATTTGTGCACTCACCCCGGTGCTTCTGGAGCATGGGCAGGCAGGCTGCCATGGGGCTCCGATCCCCAGGCGTGCACTGACCCTTGGGCTGTTGGGGGCAGGGCCTCTCCAAACAGACATGGAGTGCCCATTTTTTCCTTATTTTTCTTTCTGAAAAATTCTTCCTATTTATGCCCGCCAGTCCAAACAAGTACCTGGCCTCTCACACATCCCAACCTGGCTTTCTCCCAAGAATCTTGCAGCAGACCCGGCAGCTGCTGGGTCTGGGGCTGCAGCCCGTCCTGCTCCCCGCACTCGTCCCAGGGACCTTTTCATTCCAAAGCACTCTCCTTACCATCCGATCATTCAATTTCCCTTATAATCTTGGTCACCAATCTTCATATATGCTGGAATACCATTGGGTGTTCACTCTGTTCCTCAGAAAATTGGCTAGGTGTTTCACCAGTGGGAAGGAGGAAGTGGACTCTGCTTTCCTCTATCTCACCACCATTGTCATCCCTCAAATGTAACTACTTCTTAACAGTTAAGCTAGACCTCAGTTCTGGTGCAGGGTAGAAAGAAGGTGCCTGACTGGATAAAACAAGATGGAGGGCCAGATACCACCCATGGGCCTTGTGTTTGCCTCCTGTGTATCAAACAATGAATGGGTTAAGAATGAGATCAAGGAAGAACTCAAGAAGTTTCTGGAAACAACTGAAAATGAACTCATAACAGTCCACAACTTATGGGAGACAGCGAAGGTAATCATGAGAGGGAAGTTCAAAGTGATACAGGCCTACCTAAGAAAGAAACATTTCAAATAAACAACCCCACCCTACATCTTCAAGAACTGGAGGAACAACAACAAAGACAGCCCAGAGCAAGAAGAAGGAAGGAAATAACCAAGATCAGAGCAGAATTAAATGACATAAAGACTAGAAGCACAATTCTAAGGATCAATGAATCCAGGAGATGGTTCTTTGAAAGTATAAAATCAACAAGCCTTTAAGGATCAAGAAAGAAAGAGAAAGGATCCACATAAATAAAATTAGAAATAAAAGAAGAGAGATTACAAGGAACAGCACAGAAATACAAAGGCTTGTAAGAAATTACTATGAAAAAATATGTGCCAAGAAATTTGAAACCCTAGGTAAAGTGGGCAAATTTCTAGAAAAATATAATCTTCCAAAGCTGAATGAAGAAACAGGAAGCCTGACTATACCAATAACAGCTAATAAAATCAAAGCAGTAATCAAAAAGCTCCCAGCACACAAAAGCCCTGGGTCAGTTGGTTTCACAGGAGAATTTTTAAAAATGTTTAAGCAAGAGCTGAACCCCATCCTTCACAGACTATTCCAAAAATTCAAGAAGAGGGAAGACTCCAAAACTCTATTTACAAAGCCAGCATCATCCTATTTCCAAAACCATATAAAAACACAACAAAGAAATAAAAGCACAGGCCAATGTCACTGAGGAACACAGATGCTAATATTCTCAACAAAATACTGGCAAATCACATCCAACAGTATGGGAAAAAGATTATACAGCATGATCGAGTGGGATTCATCCCAGGGATGCAAAGATGGTACCATATTATCAAATCAGTAAAGGTAATGGATTGCATAAACAAAAGGAGAGACAAAAATCACATGATCCTATCAACAGATTCGGAAAAAGCACTTGATAAGGTTCAGCATCCATTTATGATAAAAAACACTCAACAAACTGGCAATAGAGCGAACATTCCTCAACCTAATAAATGCCATATACAAGAGACCTACATCCAACATCATACTCAATGGGCAAACACCAAAATCTTTTCCACTAAGAAAAGTTACAAGACAAGGTTGTCCACTTCACCACTCCTATTCAACCTAGTATTAGAAGTACTAGTGACAGCAATGAGACAAGAAGAAGAAATAAAAGGCATGCAATTTGGAAAGGAGGGAGTAAAACTATCACTGTTTGCAGATGACATGATAGTGCATATAGAAAACCCTACAGAGTCCAGCAAAAAACTATTTGATTTAATATGTAAATTTGGCAAAACAGTGGGATGAAAAGTCAATATTCAGAAATCAAGGGCATTTTTGTACACCAACAATGAATTATCAGAAATGAAAATCAGGAAAAAAAAAACCATTTGCTATAGCAACAAGAAAAATAAATTACCTAGGAATAGAGCTAACCAAGG
The DNA here is from genome assembly GCA_004026765.1 of Micronycteris hirsuta. Taxonomy (NCBI): domain Eukaryota; kingdom Metazoa; phylum Chordata; class Mammalia; order Chiroptera; family Phyllostomidae; genus Micronycteris; species Micronycteris hirsuta. The sequence goes on along the minus strand of PVJI01010802.1, from coordinate 54,610 downwards.
AGGTAAAAGACTCATACTCAGAAAACTACACAACACTGAAGAAAGAAATTAAGGAAGGCACAAGTAAATGGAAGCATATACCATGTTCATGGACTGGAAGAATTAACATCATCAAAATGTCCATACTACCCAAAGCAATTTATAGACTCAATGCAATCCCTATTATAATACCAGTGACATATTTCACTGATATAGAAGAACATTTAAAAAATTATATAGAACCATAAATGACTCAAAATGGCCTCAGCAATTTTCACAAAGAACAAAGTAGGTGGGATCACCATACCTAACATCAAACTATATTACAAGGCCATGGTAATCAAAACAGTCTGGTAGTGGCATAAAAATAGACACATAATCAATGGAACAGAATAGAGAGCCCAGAAATAAACCCACATCTCTATTGTCAATTAATATTCAACAAAGGGGGCAGAAGCATAAAATGGAATAAAAATAGCCTCTGCAACAAATGATGTTGGATAGCTGGACAGCTACATGCAAAAAAATGAAACTTGATCACCAACTTACACCATACACTAAAATAAACTCAAGATGGATAAAATACTTAAATATATGTGGGGATACCATTAAAGTCCTAGAGGAGAAGATAGGCAGGAAAATCTCAGATATTCCTCGCAGTAATATTTTCACCAATATATCCCCTAGAGCAAGGGACATAAAGGAAAGAGTAAACAAATGGGACTTCATCAAAACAAAAATCTTCTGTGTGGCTAAAGAAAACATTAGCAAAATGAGAAGAGAACCAACTGTATGGGAAAATATATTTGCCAATGATATCTCAGACAAGGGTTTGATCTCCATTATGTATATAGAACTCAGGACTCTACACCAGGAAGAGAAGCAATCCAATCAAAAAATCATCAAAGGAGCTGAACAGACACTTCTCCAAGGAGTACATACAAAGGGCTCAGAAACATATCAAAGGATGTTCAGCATCAGTATCCATCAGTGAGATGCAAATTAAAATCACAATGAAATACTACTTCACACCAATCAGAATGGCCATCATAAACAAATCAACAAACAAATGCTGGCAGGGTTGTGGAGAAAAGGAAACCCTAGTGCACTGTTGTCATGGGGATTTCGTCCCTGCCGAAACCCGTGGGTGACCGCAGCTTGATGCGTGAAAGAATCTCATACCAAGACACGCGGGGAAAGAGAGTCCAGAGCCACGGGACCAATTCCTCCATCTTGGAAAAAGGCCTCGTGGGTAGCTTAGCCGGGGTTTTTATTAAAGTTTTGGGACACATTTACATTGGATTGATTATTCATGGGATTAAGCAGAACAGGCATAGGTTTACTCATTAGCAGAGCATTAGGATGTAAATTCAGGTCCGGTGGCAGACAGGACCAGGGTAATATATTAAACAGGGCTCAGCAAGCCATAATTTCTTAAGATACATTTTTGTCAAATTCCCATTAGAGAATTCCTATTCCACAGACATGATCCACACTTGCCCACACGGGAATCACGTGGAGCTGCGCTCAAAACACGTAAATTCTCAGGACTGCGTGTTTACACGCATGTGGAAAGAACTGCCACACACTGTTGGTGGGAATGCAGACTGGTAGAGCCTCTGTGGAAAACAGTATGGCATTTCCTCAGAAAACTAAAAATGTAATTGCATTTTGATCCAGCAATTGCACTGCTTGGATTAACCCTAAGAATCCTGAAGCACTAATTCAAAAGAACGTATGCACCCCAATGTTCTTAGCAGCACAATTTACAATAGCCAAGTGCTGGAAGCAGCCTAGGTGCCCATCAGTAAATGAGTGAATCAATAAAGTGTGGTACATTTGCACAATTGAATACTATGCAGCAGAAAGAATAAAGGAGCTTCTACCCTTTGTGGCAACCTGGATGGAACTGGAGAGCAATACTAAGTGAAGTAAACCAGGTGGTGAAAAACAAATATATGATCTCATCTATAAGTGGAACCTAATTAACAAAACAAACAAGCAAGCAAAATATAACCAGAGACGTTGAGATTAAGAACAATCTGACAGTAACCAGAGGAGAGGGAAATAATATGGGAAAGAAGGAAAAAGGTTGTAAATGAACATGTATAAAGTACCCATGGACATAGCAGAAGAGTTGTAAGATTGAGGGTGGCAGGTGGGGGTGGGTAGGGCAGGGGAAAGTGGTGGTGGGAAAATGGAGACAACTGTATTCAAATATAAATAAAAATAAATAATTTTTTAAAAGGGAAAAAGTAACACTTACTATAAAGTTAGGGTTCAAGACTGTGGTATTCATGAAAGAATAGAAAAATTGATCAATAGAACAGAACAGAGAACCCAGAAATAGACAATCCATGAATTCAACTGATGTTTGACAAATGAGCAAAGGGAACAAAAAAAGTCTTCTCAAAAAATGGTGCTACAGCCCGGCTGGTGTAGCTCAGTGGCTTGAGCATGGGCTGGGAACCAGAGGGTCCCGGTTCAATTCCAAGTCAGGGCACATGCCTGGGTTGCAGGCCAGGTCCCCAGTGGGGGCAATGTGAGAGGCAACCATACATTGCTCCTTCTCTCTCCCTTCTCCTCTCTAAAAATAAATAAATAAAATCTTTTAAAAAATTACATTATCCAAGATTAAAGATAAGGAAAGGATCCTGGGAGCAGCGAGAGGAAAGAAGACAGTTACCTACAAAGGAATCCCCATAAGACTGTCAGCTGATTTCTCAAAGGAGACCTTGCAGGCAAGAACGGGCTGGACAGAGATGTTCCAAGTCATGAAAGGCAAGGACCTACATCCAAGAATACTCTATCCAGCAAAGATTTCATTTAGATTGGAAGAGCAGAGAAAGTGCTTCGCAGATAAGGTCAAGTTCAAGAAGTTCATCACCACCCAGCCTTTATTGTATGAAATGTTGAAGGGAGTTATGTGAGGTATGGAGGAATATCAACAGGGGAATGGTAGGGGGAGAGGGTGGCAATGGGGCACAGAACAAGTAGCATAAATGGTAGGTAGAAAACAGACAGGGGGAGGTTAAGAACAGTATAGGAAGTGCAGGAGCAGAAGGACTTATGTGTATGACCTATGGAAAAAACTAAAGGGAGAGGAAAGGGGGGTAAGGGGGTGGGGGTAAAGAAGGGGGGGAAGTGGGGCAACTGTAATGGCATAATCAATAAAATATAGTAAAAATAAATAAATAAAAAATTAAATTAAAAAAAATGATGCTACAACAACTGAACATTCGCATGCAAAAAAAAAAAATCTATACACAAACCTTATACCCTTCACAAAATATTCTCAAAATGGATCATAGGCTTAAATATAATATACAAAACTATAAATGTCCTAGAAGATAACATAGAAGAAAATCTATATGATCTTTATGTGCCATGATGCCTTTTTAGATACAACACCAAAGATATAATACATGAAAGAAATAATTGCTACATGAAAGGAATAATATGGGCTTCATTGAAATTAAAATCTTCTGCTCTGTAAAATACAATATTAAGAGATGAGAAGACACACCACAGTCTAGGACAATACACTCACAAAAGAAAAGAATCCAGGTTGCAAAGAGCCAGCTTTCTAGCACCTTTCCCAGGAGTCCTCTTCCTCAGCTCAGGTTGCTTAAGTGGCAACGACTCCCAGCAGTATATTATGCCAAGCAGACTTACCCATACTGTGTGTTGCCCAACATCCAGCACTATCCTGAGAGTGTGTTGAATGATGAAGGCTCCTGTGGTTGTGAAGCCACTCTCTACAGCAAGGAGAGTGAGGAGGAAGGGACATCTGATGACCTCACTTTCCCCTGGACTTCTATTTTGCAACCTGAACCCTCAGACCAAAGGCATTCTACACTCTTTGAGAAATGGCTGGTGAGTCTAAGGCATTTTGTCTTTAGCCACAGATTAGATCTGTTCTACTCGGCACTGAGCTTCATGCTGGAAAGGCATCTCAGCTCACAGATGTGGATGATCCCACTGATGGCTGAGCCTTCATCCCACCTTTTTAAGTTCTCTTTATCTTCTCCTCTGAGCCCATCCACTGGGCAGCTGCCCTCACCTTCCAGACCCAACCCCCAGACTTGCCTGCCCAGCTTCTACCCTCCTCCTCACCAAGGACAGCCTTGTACCTAGCTACCCTTCAGGCTTCCCCAGTGTGGCAGTTGTCTACAGCCAGGCAAAGTGCATGGGTGGAGCCAGACCATTACCTCACCACTGCTTGCCAACACTCATCTCTGTCCTCCAGCAAATCCCCTCCTTTAAAGGCCAGCAAGTCATCCAATGTCAAAAGTAAAAGTTATTCCCTGGCCCCACAACTTTCAAATGGACCTGCATCCTGGAGTGACACGGGGTAAATCGGACCTGCCGATACCCATGGGTGACCGTGACCCTATGAGTGTATGAATCTCATACTGAGACACATGGGGAAAGAGAGACTGGGGCCACGTGGCTGATTCCTCCCATCTCAGGAAAAAGCCCTCTCGCTTGCCCAGCCAGGGTTTTTATCAGGGGCATTAGCAATTTACATTGGATTGATTATTCATGGGATTAAGCAGAACAGGGGTAAGATTACTCATTAGCAGGGCATTAGGATGTGAATTCGGGTCCAGTGGCAGACAGGACCAGATTAAAGTAATATGCAGGGGTCAGCAAGCCAGAACTTTTTAAGATACATCTTTGCCAAATTCCTATTAGAGAATTCCCATTCCACAGATATGATCCACACTTGCTTACATGGGAATCACATGGAGCTGTGCTCAAAACGTGTAAATTCTCAGGACTGCATGTTTACACGCGTGTGGAAATCACTGCCACATCTCCCCCTTTTCTCTTATGAAATCCTTTTCTACAAGCATGGATTACGCTAGCCCACACGGGAGTGATTTTTCTTCACACGGAGCTGAGCTCTGACACGTGTGATTTTTCTGGGCTACAATTTTTCATGCGTGTGAAAAGAATTTTTATATCTCCCCTTGTATTTCTTATGAGCATTTAGAAGCTGGATTAATTTGATAAAGTTTGTTACTTGCTGGTCCCTTTTACAACCTTGGGAGAATAAATTACAAATGTATTGAAGCATACAGATTATAAATACAATTAGTAAACAACAAGTGGCTATGAAGACCCATAATTTCAGATAAAAATTAATAAGTTAAATTTTAGGGTGAAGTCCGTAGAAATTGTCCTGAAGGGTTTTAAATATTTCCTGTTCAGACAGGCATTGGATGTCCTGCAACCGCTGAAGTAATTCCAATTGCAGTCTATTAATTTGTCCTTTTAGATTAGTAGTAAGGATATTTGATGTGTAGCTTGGAGTATCCTGGATTAGTAGATTCCCTTTTGATGATGAGAAATTAGGTTGCTGCTAGGGAAGTCTTTCTTCTGTTACAGCAGTTTTGCTTTCTTGTCCACAGCAGTTTTGGAGATTTTTCTGTGGAAAAAACAGAAACAGACCCTTCTCTTCCTAGCTAAGGTGTGGGGCTAGGGACTTGAATTGAATGGGGTGATTGCTTGGACTAATATTGCGAATCAAAAAATCTTTAAATTGTAAAAGAGTCATGTTTAAATCTATGGGAGAGATATTCTGACCTCCTTCCCCTTTTTTCTTATAATAAATAGGGTTTAAAGTTTGTAAGGACTTCTGGTTAAAGATGAATAAATGCCAAGGGCTTGAATAATTGATTCTCTCTGAAAATTGGCCAGTTTTTCTTGAGAAATTAGATTTAAAGAACAACCTGGGTGTTTTATGCAAAATGATCAGTTTTGCGTATAAGACCCATGTCTATGTTTTAATTTTATTTATTATTAAAAAACAATTCAGCCCTGGTAAATTTGGTGAGCAGATATCAGATTTATATATTTATTTGGGAAAAGCTGTTGCGGTAGACACCTAGTATTGAATAATATTACAGATATCACTCTATATAAATTTGGGATACAAACAGGATTTTAGCAATTCGGTCCAAGATTAACACATTATGTTTTAAAAATCATAATGAATAAATTGCATGATATTTTAGAAAATATTCTCATATATTATATTAATTATATTCTTTACTTAAGTTTTGGATTACTCCTCAAAAGATAGTTTTGAGGAGCAGATTAATAACTAGATTATAACATTAGATTAATTCCTAAATCTTTAACTGTAAATTGTAGGAATAAATTTGAAGTTTATGTTGTATGAAGTCTTGTATATTATACTTATTAAAATTATAGAGAATTATAGTCAGTATAGAGAGAATATTGAGATAATAGTATTGTAATTGGCTAGAATCTGGCACCCTGATTGCCAGAGAATTCCCTTCTATTAGTTAAATAGAATAAATTATAAGTTGATAAGATTCCCTTAAAGACAGTAAGTAAGATAATAATTATCTGGCTGATGAGTGTTGTTACCTGACCCAAAGTAGGGGTCCTAGTTATGATTTGGCAATGCGGTGATTTTGGAGTTTCCTTTTCTTTCAGTCGGGAGACAGGAGACAGGCTGCCAGTGGCTTTTTGGGGCAGCCAGGGGGTTAAGCATCTTGGAGTGGTGGGGGTCTTGTGTATTCTGTGGAAAAAAAACATAGAGACACCTCCTTCCCCCAAATTAAAACTACACCTGGCCTCTTACACTGTAAACTCTAAGTTTAGATTAAAAAATTATAAATCCTGGATTTCCACAGTTTATTTAGAAAACACCTACTAGTTATGGCTTTCACAGCAGGTTTAATAGATTAAACATGAAGTGTTTTAGCTTTTTCTATTTCACGTATTAAAGAAAAATGAGGCTGTTAAACATGAATATTTGCTTAAAAGTGATAATGCACATTTGCCTATAAATATATTTTGGAGAGATATTAATCTTGATGTTTAAAACCTTTTCAGTATTAAAAGCAAACTTTTGACAATTAGCATTTTTGCTGACCTTCTAGTGAGGGGGGTCTGTGGAAGAACCAGCCGGCCCCCCGTAGTCTTGTGTGAATTGTTTTTGGGATTTTACAAATCCCTCCGGTGAGACATCTACATGCCAAGAGCCCTTCGTGACCTTTATTAGCCAATTTTTTATGGGGAGGTAGCCAGTCCCCCCAATAACTGAGTTAAAAACTGGTGTTATGTTTTCCGCAAAAAATGGCTGATTTTTTCCAGAAGACTGTACACCTATATTTCATTTTTATAATAAAATGGTCACGGCTTTGGCACAAGGAGGAATTAGATTGAAAACATACCTATCTCTTTTGAGCTTTCTAATTATTTGAGAAGAATAATCGTAAATGACTTTGGAGTAGACTGTGGGAACAGATTATAAGAAATACAGAATAATATTAGATTTTATTTCTATTGTTAGGGGTTTAGTGAAAATGCCTTGAAACAAAAATGAAACTTAAATTAGCATTTTAAAGCTTAATTCTATAAAGAAATATCAGTTTACTGTAAACATCTGTTATACTGGGTTTTCAGGGAGGTATTATTCAAATTTTTACCTATAGCCTAGAATTTTTTATTAAGAGACAATCCTGAGTGGTAGATGAAATGGCTAAGCAAACCTTTCTTTCTAACTTGGACGCCTGCTAAACTTTTTCCTTCCTAATTTCATTTCAAAACTTAATATATACAATTTACAGTCTTGCCTTCAATCCTATCTTCCCTACCTGGCAAATATGCCAACCTCTGTCCAGCTTTCTTTTCTTCACTTCCTCCTACCCTCTTCTCCTCAAACCTATTCCTTTTTCTAATTTGGACACCTGTCAAGCTTCTTTTCCTTCAATTCTATCTTATCATTCATAACTTACCTGACCTTTGTTAAAATACATACATAATTCAGTTTGGCTATAAAATATTATAGATTAGAACACTATGACTTTATGACTTTAATATCTGAAGTGACATATTTAAGGTTTATTCATAGACATACAAATATGAAGTGATATATATATGCTATTATATGTAATAAGTATCATTTATATAATTAATTAAAGTACATGGCCATAATAGCTTATGAATATATATAAATGGCTATTATGTTATAATCTTTTTATAATTATGCAGTATTAAAATGGCACACAGCCGCCCATTAATGCAGGCTTCATCTATTTGCCACATGCCTTTTTAATATTTTATTTCTTAATTTTAATGATAAACTTAGAGGTCATTCAGAAACATGACTGCAAACTCCAAACACACACAAAACTGCACTCAACCAATGTGAGTCCTTCAAAACCAAGGCAGCAGTACCAAAATGTATTTGCAAATTATATTATAAATGGTAGCTTTGGAATGTTATTTCTTGCTACCTGATGTCATTGTAATTTTTATCTAACATATTTTTAATTAAATGGGGAAAATTTTTATATTAGGAAAATATTTAGTATTTTTAAAAATCTGAATTAGGTTAAAATATTGTCCAAATAATCTAAACCAACCACAATTTTTAAAACTATATGTTAGATTATGAACCACTTAAAAATAAACAGTAACATGTATTCTTCAAATTATTTAAGATTACGATTTTTGGGGGTCAAATGCAGAGATTAGGGTGAATTTTTGAGAGATGGGGGAAGCCTGATTGGATTCACAACCCCTAGATGACTTGTTTTGTGGGGGTGTGCCCACAGAATTCAGGCGCAGGCCGTTACCATGGAGAAAAGCGGAAGCTGGGCCTCTCCATTCTACCTTGGAGGCGCGTCTTTATGACATCACCAGACATGGCTTCCAGACCTGTAGTTTTTGCCTGCAGCGGCCATCTAAATTGTAGGCGGGGGGTGGCCTAGCATGTGTTAGGTTAATGTTTCTTAGCCTTTCTTTGTTAGATGAAAAAGAAATCAGGCCCTTTCTCCCCACCCCCATTGCTGAGCGCTGTGGAACCGCCTCCTGCTAGTTATGTTTCTTTTGTTAAGAGATGGTAAAGAAATTGGCTTGGGAGGCAGAGGAGTGAACTTTTCAAGCTATGGATTTTTTAAGTTATTGCTTTTTCTTTCCTGAAGAGTGCTGCCTAAGCTGCCGATTTCTCTACCTTTCCTTCACCTGTACCGAGGAAGGTCCTTCTTAGTTTTCGGGAGGAGGGTTCCCGTCCCCCGCCCCCCTGACTGTAGGAGAAGCGAGCCAAGCCGTGCCTCCATCGGCAGGCAGGGCCCCTGGCAAACCATGGAGTGAGATCTTTTTTGCTACTGACTGATTTAAACGGGAAGTGCTCGCAGATTCGTTAGTTCTCCCAGCCAGCGCAGCGCAGCAACCGCGCGCCCTGGCATCTCTTGCCACCGCCCCCGGGAGCCCAATCCTCTCCCCTGCCCTGCACTGAATGCAGCCTGGGCGATGGCGAGGGGGTTCCTCCCTCACTCCCGTCGGGCCGGTTGGCGCGACCGAGTTGCGCGCTCAGGGCTTTTGTTAACAAGTGGCAAACTTTATATAACCAGCGGTACAAAATCCGCTCCTCCGGATTTGTACGGATACGTTCTTTAAATTTTTCATGGCCAAAAATGTTTTTTGTACCGGTTCTTACTTTCTGCCCTGTCCTGGAACAACCTCAGAGGGTTGATGAGTCCTTCACCGGACCCGATTTCGCGCGAATTTCAACCTACCTTAGGACGGGAGTGTCCGGTCTTGACTTCCTGGTCCTAAGATGCCTCACGTCTGGGCGCCATCTGACACGGGGTAAATCGGACCTGCTGATACCCATGGGTGACCGTGACCCAATGCGTGTATGAATCTCATACCGAGACACGTGGGGAAAGAGAGACCGGGGCCACGTGGCTGATTCCTCCCATCTCAGGAAAAAGCCCTCTCGCTTGCCCAGCCAGGGTTTTTATCAGGGGCATTAGCAATTTACATTGGATTGATTATTCATGGGATTAAGCAGAACAGGGGTAAGATTACTCATTAGCAGGGCATTAGGATGTGAATTCGGGTCCAGTGGCAGACAGGACCAGATTAAAGTAATATGCAGGGGTCAGCAAGCCAGAACTTTTTAAGATACATCTTTGCCAAATTCCTATTAGAGAATTCCCATTCCACAGACATGATCCACACTTGCTTACACGGGAATCACACAGAGCTGTGCTCAAAATGTGTAAATTCTCAGGACTGCGTGTTTACACGCGTGTGGAAATCACTGCCACATTGGAGCCCATTGGAAAAGTCAAATCCTTTAACTGCTAAGGCTTCTCAGCCAAGACTAAAGCAGCCTTGGGCTTGGAGCTTAATGGGACAGTGAAGCTATGAGTGAAGTGGGCATGGCCCCTGAACTTTCAGGGTTCCCCTCATCAGTGCACCACACAAATCAATAATTCTCAGATAGAAACCCAGCCAAGGCTCTGCCAACCAACTGTCTCTCTGAAGAGGAAGTAGCCAAGAAGGTAAAAACATGTCTGCTTACTGTTAGCCAGATAAGACCAAGCACTGCCAAGCCTGCCTTTCTGTTGAAGCAGCCTGCTCTGTGTGTTGCAAGAAGCTGGGTCCAACCTTGGCGTTTGAGAAGAAGTGCTGTAGAAGGAAGTCAAAAGCCCATTACTAAAAAGCGCCTGCCTACTACAATGGAGCTGCCAGAACCTCCTCCCCTCCAGATCCGGGTCCCATGCTGTTGCCACTTTTTATAACTTTATATTATTTTTTAAGGAAAAAGAAACTTCAAAATACTTCAAAAAGAACAGGTATCCAAAATATACAAATAATTCTTAAAACTCAATAATTTGAGAAAACAATCAAGTTGAAAAATGGTCCAAAGATATTAGAAGACACTTCACCAAAGAAGATGTACAGATGGTGAATAATTATATGAAAAGATGCTCCACTTTATACCTCATGAGGGAAATGCATGTTAAAACAACAATGAGGTATCACCACATACCTGTTTGAATGGCCCAAATCCAGAAAATTGAAAATACAATATGCTGGTGGTTGTAGAGAATCAAGAACTATCATTCATTTCTGGTGGGAATGCAAAACAGCACAGACACTCTGGATGACATTGTTGTAGTTTCTTATAAAGCTAAACATACTTTTACCATGTGATGTGGAGATCACACTCCTTGGAATTTATCCAAATGGATTGGAAATTTAAGTTCATGCATATCTTACAGACAGATGTTTATTGCATCCTTATTCATAATTGCCAAAACTGGAAGCAATCAAGAAGTCCTTCAGGAGGTGAATGGATAAATAAACTTTTGTAAATTCAGATAATGGAATATCATTTGATGCTAAAAAGAAATGAGCCATCAATCCATGAAAAGACATTGCATGCATATTACTAAATGAAAAAAAAGCCAATCTGTAAAAAAAAAAAAAAAAGCCAATCATACATATGGCATGATTTTAACTACCTCACATTCTGGAAAAGGTATAACTATAGAGATAGTCAAAAGATCAGTGGTTGCTAGGAGTTGAGAGAGGAGAGATGAATATGCAGAGCACGGAGGAATTTTAGGACAGTGAAAAATATTGTGTGTGATAATCTAATGATAGATGCATGTCATCATACATTTGTGAAAACTAACAGAATTTACAACACCAAGAGTGAAAACTAACGTAAACTACGTACTTTAGGGAAAGAAGTAAAGTATTTATAACTCATCTGTGATTATGATGCCTCAATGTAGACTCATCATTTGTAACAAGTACACCACTCTGGTATGCAATGTTGATAATGGGAGAGGCTATGCATTTGTTGGGTAGGCAATCTATAAAAAGTATCTAAACTTCCTCAAAAGTTTGTTGTGAATATAACAAGTGTTGTAAAAGAAAAGTCATTTTACCCAAAACAAAAATATTGACAACTTTAGCATGTGTCTGTCTAGGTTTAAAAAAAATTGTTTTAAAGAAATTAGACATCTGGCCAAAATGGAGGTGTAGGTAGGTACACCTTTCTCCTCACACAACCAAAAGAAGGACAACACATTTAAAAACAAAAATAAACAGGACTGCCAGAAAATCAAACTGTATGGAAGTCCAACAACCAAGGAGTTAAAGAAGAAACAGTCATTTAGACTGGTTGGAGGAGCAGAGATGGGCAGCTGGGGTGGAGAGGACCTGTGGCAAGGTGGCAGCTGGAGGACCTGGTGGGTGAAGTGGTGGCTGGTGGACCAGGAGGTCCCACATTTGCATGTGGATAAAGCAGGAGGAACAACTAAGAAGTGAGACAGACCACACAACTCAGGCTTCCAATGAAGGGAAATAAGGCCTCAAAACCTGTAGTTGTAAAAACTTATGGGAATTGTGGCAGTGGGAGAAACTCCCAGCCTCACAGAAGAGTTCCTTGGAGAGACCAACATGGTCCTAGAATGTACACAAACCCACCCACCAGGGAATCAGCACAAGAAGGGCCCAGTTTGCTTGTGGTTACCAGAGGAAGTGACTGAAAGTGGGCAGAGAGCTGAGCAAGTGGCATTGTTTCCTCTTGGACTCCTCCCCCACATACAGCACCACAAGGCAGTGACCTGGGTTGCCCTGCCCTGGCAAATACCTAACATGTAAAAGGTGCCCAAGACAAAAAATATGGCCCAAATGAAAGAACAGATCAAAGCTCCAAATATAGAACTAAGTGTTGAAGAGATAGCCAAGCTATCAGAAGCAGAGTTCAAAACACTGAAAATCAGGTTGCTCATGGAAATGGTTGAGTGTGGTTGCAAGATAGAGGAAAAAATGAAGGCTATGCAAAGTGAAATAGGGGAAAAGTTGTCAGGAACATGTATAAAGGACACATGGACAAAACCAAAGGAGGGTAGGATCAAGGGTGGGAAATGGGAATGACTGGGGTTGAGGAAATGGTGGGGGAAAATGGAGATGGAGACAATTGTACTTGAACAACAATAAAAAAAGAAAAAAATTAAAATATTTACCAAAATATAAAAATTATTAGCCTGGCAGTTTGGCTGGTGCAGAATTGCAGGTTCAAAATAACCCAGAAGCATTGAGAATTTTGTTTTTATTTTATAATTTAGAAATGTCACCAAGATGTGTGTCTTTTAGTGTTTTCCGTTCGATACTTGGTGGAACTTTTCATAGTTTGAGACTCAGATCTCTCTAACTCTTGAAAAGATTTTTAAATTATGTCTTTATTTTTTCTTCACCTCTAATCTCTCTTATCTCAGTCTGGACTTCTTATAAATTTTAGATCTTGAAATTTCTCACATTTTGTATATCTGTGTTTTCAATCTACCTTGTAGGGAATTTTTTTGACTATCTTCATGTTTTTAATTCATAAGAATGATTTCTTTTTTTATGATGGCTTCTTTTCCATAAAAATCTACTCTTAATTTATAAAAGGAAGTTTTTTAGCTTTCTGCAAGGATACAACCTAGAATTCCTTTGAAGTTTCCTTCTGTCTTCTACATTATCTCCATTTCCTCTAAGATAAAATATTTTGGTTTTTGATCTTGTTTGTTTTCATACTCTTGGCTTGCCTCAAAGGTGATCCACTGTGGTAATTTCAGGTTTAAAAATTAAAATTAGGTTGGTTAATATAAAAAAAAAGAAATGAAATACTTTTGTATATTAGGGCAAAATGCTTAACAACTCCTGACTTGCTACCATTATGTTTCTATTGAAATGCTTGAGAAATAACAATTATTTTTACTAACCTTCAGAAACAGAAGAAACGAGGAAATCTTCTCCACTAGCTGCCAGAAATGAAGATTAATTTTAATTTTTACTTAATGAAAATTGGCTGCATCACTCCAATCTCTACTTTATCGACAAATCAGTTTTTCCTCACTTTGCCCCTGCTGCCTGCATTTTATAAGCACTCTTATAATGTCCCACCCAGAAAATCCAGAATAATCTCTTCATCTCAATCAAGACCCTTAGTTTAATCATTTCTGAAAAATCCCATTTACTACGTAAGGTGACATAGATACAAGTTCCAGGAATTGGGTTGTGGTCCTCTTTGGGAGAAAGACATTTTTTATCAAATCAAGGAGAGATTTAAAATAATTCTAAAAATTTTAGGCCCGGCTAGTGTAGCTCAGTGGATTGAGCACGGGCTGGAAACCAGAGGGTCCCGGTTTGATTCCCAGTCGGGGCACATGCCTGGGTTGCGGGCCAGGTCCACAATGAGGGCCATGTGAGAGGCAACCATACATTGCTCTTTCTCCCCCCCTTCTCCTCTCTCTGAAAATAAATAAATAAAATCTTAAAAAAAATAATAATTCTAAAAATTTTAGAGGGATAGGCAGATGACAGCAAAGTAGGTGGGAGCTGAGCCCACTTGCTTGTGCACCCAGCTGGAGCACCTAGCTGATCTTCCAAAGAACAGAGTGAACAGCAAACAGAATCCCAGGTGATATGAAGTTTGGAAGCCAAAGTGTGTAGAGCATGCTTAAAAATAGGTGGTAAGGAGATTTTGTACTCAGATGGGAAGATTCCCAGGCCTTGCATCAGAGACTGAGGCTTCCATAGGAGCACTGGAGGAGACACTGGTCAGAGATAGCAACCTAGTGGCTCCCTCCCTTCCCAGAACAGGGAAGTCCCAGACTTGCACCAAGAGAGACCTGGACATTTAAAGTCACTGGGGGATAAAAAGGCAATAAATGACACACAGCTGGCAGCACACCACAACTGGGGAGTTGGTTGCAGTCTGGGACAGTACCAGAGAAAGCGGAGAACCGGGGACACTTAGAGCAGGGAGAAGAGATGGACCTTGACTGGCCATACCCAGATACACTCTGGACTGGTCAGAGTTAGAATGTGTGGAAAGTCTGTTGCTTCGTAGGAGTAGTAGGTGGTGCACAAGGGGACTTTTCTCAAAAGAGGAATTGAGCCACTGTGCAGGTACCTCCCACCTCAGTGGACTAGCCAGTGAAGAAGGAAGAGTGTGGACACAATTTTCTCCCACTCAGTTCACCTCAATGTAATCAAATGGTTGCAAAATGAGGTGGATTGTTGGCACTGGCCTGGCACAAATATGCAGAGTGGACAGTACAGGCCACACAGTGCTCTGAGGGCATGGGCTAGAAATTGGCTCCTATGACTGCTGTAGTGCACACTGAGCCCCCATCCTTGTAGAACCACAGGAAAGGAAAAAACAGAGCCCAGTGCCCCTCTGCCTGCAGGATCCCTGGAAGACCTGCAAAATCAGCTTGGCAAGTTTAAAATCAGCAAGAGGCTTTTTTTTTTCTTTTTTCAAGAGTAAGACAATAAGACCTAGAGCTGTGAGAAAACCAGAGACATATCCAGAAAGAAGTCAGAAGGTGAACACCAAGAGCTGAGACAAATTTTACTTTGCTATCTTTCAGGGCTTGCATGTATTTTAAAATTTCTCTTCTTTCCATTTATTTAGTTTTTGTTTAATTAATTTATAGTTTGATTTTTTTTATTATCCCTTTCACATTTCATTTCAATTTTTCTTCTTTTTTTCACTCTTATTCCAAATGACACACTACATTTTGTCTTTAATTCTTTATTCTTTTTATCCACATTATATATTTGTTATCATACTATTGTTATTCCCAGTCCCACTCAGCACCCTTCCCTGGTCTTAATCCATTTCACCATTTTCCTGAGCTTTATTACTACTGTGATTAACTTTATTTTTTCTTACACTACATCAAATTTTTATCCATTACTCTCACTATTTCTACTACACCTAACCTAGCATAAGCATTCTTTAAGTCAGCTCACATTCTTTTTCCCTTCTAAAACAGTATTATTTCTTTTCATCTTTTATAAACAGTGACTAATTGAGTAAAATATGGTTATTGTTTTACTTCTCCTAAGGATTTCCTTTTTGTTCATTACTTGTTTATACTTTAACTCCCATAGAATACTCTCCCTCTGCCTTACCCCATTTTGTCTTCACCCTGCTCCTGAACAGTTGAGTGAGGAATTTTATTTCATTGTTTGTGCTTTCCATGTTTCCCCCTCTCTCAACCTGGGTTTAACTCATTCTTATTAGTTTGATTCCTTATCCTTTCAAAGTTTTTTTCCTTACTGTAGACATCTGATAGTCACTCTTTGCTTTTCTACAATATTCTTACTCCTGTTCCAACTATATTGAACTTTATTCAACTGTTGTTGCTATTGACCCTGCTGTAGTTTATCTGCAATTTTGCTCCCATTGGTCCAGTACCTTTTCAATTGTACTTCAAACCTCACAGTAGACTCTTCCCTCTACTTATCCCATTGTTCCTGTTACCCTTTTGTGTTTTACTTATATTGTAAACTTGGCTCTCTCACTTTATTCACCTCTGTGGTATCACAACTTTTAGCAATTATCCTCCCTTTTACCACACAACAACATTTCCCCTTATTTAGTCATCTAATATTACCTTTGTCATATTATCTGCAATCTGTCTTCACCTTTATTAATCTCAGTTCAACTGCAATTGAGATTGCTGAAGTGGTAAGGGGGTTCTTTTTGCTGGTGTAGGTTTGGTTGTCTGGTCATACTGCTTTGTTAACCAACACCTGTATAAGAGCATACAAAACAAGATGGGCATTGTGAGTACCAGTAAACCCACTGGAGGGGAGAACCTACCAACAAAGTAGCCATCAAAAGGTACAGCTCAAGTACAACAACAGAGCCCACAAAAACACAAGAAAGGGCAACCCTAGAACACCCAGAAAAAGATATCAAAGTGACTGCACCACTGAGTCCTACAGAACTCTACTATAGAAGTTCACCTACAAAGACAGCTAGCAAAGCAGAGCATCTGGAATTGCAGAAACAAACAGAGTCACCTAAAATGAGGAAATAAAGATAGAACCTGAATATTCCCCAATAAAAGAGCTAAGTGAAATGCAGACAAGCAAACTATCAAATTAGAATTCAAAAGGATGGTTATAAGGACATTCAGAAAACTCAGTGACAACTACAAGGAACTGAATGGGAACCACAACATTATTAAAAAGGAAATAGAAACTATAAACAAGAACCAGGAAAGATGAATATATTATGTGAAATAAAAATTCAATAAAAGGACTTACAAGCAGGGTGGATGAAGCAGAGGACAAAATTAGTGATCTGGAAGACAAGGTAGAAAGAAATACCCAGGTAGAGCAGCTGCATACAAAAAGACTAAAAAAAAATATGAAGATAGCTTAAGGGAACTAGAGGACAACATGAAATGCAAGAACATTTGAGTCATAGGAATACCAGAAGGAGAAGAAAAG
This sequence comes from Micronycteris hirsuta, assembly GCA_004026765.1. Lineage (NCBI taxonomy): Eukaryota > Metazoa > Chordata > Mammalia > Chiroptera > Phyllostomidae > Micronycteris > Micronycteris hirsuta. The sequence goes on along the minus strand of PVJI01010802.1, from coordinate 37,543 downwards.
GAACAGGGGATAAAAATTAAAAAAAACCTGTTTAAAAAAATAATGACAGAAAACTTCCTTAACATGGAAAGAGGAAAAGTCAACCAAGTTCAAGAAATACAGTGGGTCAAAATCAAGATGATCACAAAGAGGACTACTCTAAGGCACATCATAATTAAAATGCCAAATTTTAAAGACAACGAGAAAATCTTAAAAACAGCAAGAGTGAAATTCGGAATAACATACAAGGGAGCTCCCATAAGGCTAGCAGCTGATTTCTCAAAAGAAACAATACAAGCCAAAAGGGAATGGCAAGAAATATTCCAAGTAATGAAAAGGAAAAGCTTGCAACCAAGACTCTCTACTCAGCAAGGCTCTCAATTAAAATGGAAGGTGAAATAAAGAGTTTCCCAGACAAAAGAAGGCTGAAAAATACACATCCACCACAACAGCACTGCAAGATATACTAAAGGAACTGCTATAAGAAGAGGACACATGGACAGAACTAAGGGGGAGGAGGGAGGTTGGGGGGGTGGGACAGGAGGGGAAGGGAGTTGGGAGGGGAGAGGCTGCAAATAACTGTAATTAAACAAAAAAATTAATTAAAAAATTTTAAAAAAAAGAGGAACAAAAAGAGAGAGAGAGAGAGAGGAACACAGGTACAATTGGGGAAAAAGGAACAAGCACCTTTCAGCAATAATCTTAAATTTAAATGGATTAAATGTTCCAATCAAAAGACATAGGATAGCTGAATGAATGAGAAAGCATGACCTGCACATATACTACCTCCAAGAGATACCTAAGAACAAAAGACCTAAACAGACTGAGAGTGAAGGCATAAAAAATATATTCCAAACAAATTGACAGGAAAAAAAAAAGGCTGCAATAGCAATAATTACATCAGACAAAATATTCGTAAAGACAAAGGCGATAAAAAGAGACCCAGAAGGACACTTCATAATACTCAAGGGGAAAATTCATCAATAAGACATAACCATTATAAACATATATGCACCCAACATAGGCATACAAAAGTATATAAGGAAAATCTTGGAGTATTTCAAGAAAGATGTAGACAGCAACAGATTTCTACTAGGGGATTTTAACATGCCACTGTCAAAAATAGATAGATCTTCCAAACAAAATATCAATGAGGATAATGCAGCATTGAACAATGCCCTAGATCAAATTGAATTAACTGATACATAAGGACCCTCCATCCCAAAGAAGCAAAATACATATTCTTTTCAAATACACATGTAACATTTTCAAAGATAGGCCACATGATAGGACACAAAACAAGACTCAACAACACAAGAAAATTGAAAACATATCAAGCATTTGCCTAGACCACAAGGGCCTGAAACTACAAACCAACCTCAGGAAAAAAATTCAAAAACTCTCAAATTCATGATGAATTAATAGCATGCTATTAAACAATGGGATAACAATGAGATTAAGGAAGAAATCAAAAAGTTTCTGGAAACAAAATAAAATGAACACACAACAGTCCAAAACTTATGGGATACAGTGAAGGCAGTCCTGAGAGAGAGGTTCATACCATGCAGCCCTAATTAAAAACATAGAAACATGTCAAATAAAAAACTGAAGCCTACATCTATAAGAACTATAGGAAAAACAACAAAGCCCACAGCAACTAGAAGGAATGAAATATCCAAGATTAGATCAGAATTGAAACACATAGAGACTAAAATAAAAATCCCAAGGATCAATAAATGCAGGAACTGGTTCTTTGAAAAGATAAACAACATTGACAGGCCTGTCACCAGAGTAAAAAAAAAAAAAAAAAAAAAAAAAAAAAAAAAAAAAAAGGAAAGAAAGAAAGAGCCCTGGCTGGTGTAGCTCAGTGGATTGACAGCGGGCTGCGAAACAAAGTGTCGCCTATTCGATTCCCAGACAGGGCACATGCCTGGGTTTCAGGCCAGGTCCCCAGTGGGGGCCATGTGAGAGGCAACCACACATTGATGTTTCTCTCCCTCTCTTTCTCCCTCCCTTCTCTTCTGTCTAAAATAAGAAATAAATAAAATCTTTAAAAAAAAGAAAGAAAGAAAAGGGAGAGGACCCAAATACACAGTCAGAAATGAAAGAGGAAAATGTGAAAACCTAGGTGAAATGGACAAATTTCTAGGAAAATATAATCTTCCAAACCTCAATAAAGAGGAAGCAGAAAGTCTGAATCGCCCCAAAACTGTAGATGAAATTGAAACAGTAATCAAAAAAGTCCCGGCACACAAAAGCCGTGGACCAGATGGTTTCACAGGAGAATTCTACAAAGCATTTAAGGAAGAACTAACCCCTATCCTTTACAGACTATTCCAAAACACCCAAAATGATGGAAGACTCCCAAACTCTTTTTATGAAGACAGACTCCCAAACTCTTTTTATGAAGACAGCACCATCCTAATCCCAGAACCAGATAAAGATACAGCAAGGAAAGAAAACTTCAGGCCAACATCACTGATGAACATAGATGCTAAAATCCTCAACAAAATATTGGTAAACCGCATTCAACAATACATTAAAAAGATCATACAACATGACCAAATGGGATTCATCTCAGGGATGTGAGAATGGTACAATATTCCCAAAACAATAAGCGTAATACATCACATAAACCAAAGCAAAGACAAAAATCACATGATCATATCAATAGATGCAGAAAAAGCATTCAATAATGTACAACATCCATTTATGATAAAAACACTTAGCAAAGTGGGAATAGAGGGAGCATTCCTCAATATAATAAAGGCCATATATGAGAAACCTACAGTCAACATTATACTCAATGGACAAAAACGAAAATCTTTCCCACTAAGATCAGGAACAAGACAAGGTTGCCCACTATCACCACTTCTATTCAACATAGTTCTGGAAGTTTTGGCCACAGCAATCAGACAAGAAAAGGAAATAAAAGGCATCCAAATTGGAAAGGAGGAGACCAAACTGTCGCTGTTTGCAGACAACATGATAGTGTACTTAGAAAATCCTATTGACTCTGCCAAAAAACTACTCGATCTAATAATTGAATTTGGCAAGACAGCAGGATATAAAGTCAATATCCAGAAGTCAAAGGCATTCTTGTATGCCAATAGTGAAACAGCAGAAACAGAAATCAGGAAAAAAATCCCATTTGATATAGCAACAAGAAAAATAAAATACCTAGGAATAAACCTAACCAAGGAGGTAAAACATCTATACTCATAAAACTACACAACACTGAAGAAAGAAATTATGGAAGACACAAACAAATGGAAACATATACCATGCTGATGGATCAGAAGAATCAACATCCTCAAAATGTGCATACTACCCAAAGCAATTTACAGATTCAATGCAATCCCTATCAAAGTACCAATGGCATATTTCACAGATATAGAACAAACACTTCAAAAATTTATATGGAACCATAAACAACCCTGAATATCAGCTGCAAGTTTGAGAAAGAAAAGCAAAGTAGGAGGGATCACAATACCTGATATCAAACTGTATTACAAGGCCTCTGTAATCAAAACAGCCTGGTACTGGCATGAAAACAGACAGACCAACAGAAAAGAACAGAGAGCCCAGAAATAAACTCAAGTCTCTATGGGCAATTAATATTCGACAAAGGGGGCAGAAGCATAAAATGGAATAAAAATAGCCTCTTCAACAAATGATGTTGGGTAATCTGGACAGCTACATGCAAAAAAATGAAACTTGAGCCCCAACTTACACCATGAACAAAAATAAATTCAAGGTGGATAAAAGGCTTAAATATAAGTCGTGACACCATAAAAGTCCTAGAGGAAAACATCGGTAGGAAAATCTCAGACATTCCATGCAACAACATCTTCAATGATATGTCCCCTAGATCAACGGGCATAAAGGAAAGAATAAACAAATGGGACCTCATCAAAATAAAGAGCTTCTGTGGGGCTAAAGAAAACAGTATTAAAATAAAAAGAGAACCAACTGCATGGGAAAACATATTTGCCAATGATACCTCGGACAAGGGTTTGATCCCCAAAATATATAAAGAACTCATATGACTCCACACTAGGAAGACAAAAAACCCAATTAAAAAATGGGCAAAATAGATGAACAGACACTTCTCGAAAGAGGACATACAGAGGGCCCTGAGTCATATGAAAAGATGCTCAACATCGTTAGCCATCAGAGAGATGCAAATTAAAACCACAATGAGATACCACCTCACACCAGTCAGAATGACCATCATCAACAAAGCAACAGATAACTGTTGGAGGGGATGTGGAGAAAAGGGAACCCTGCTGCACTGTTGGTGGGAATGCAGCGTGGTGCAGCCACTGTTGAAAACAGTATGGAATTTCCTCAGAAAACTAAAAATGGAACTGCCTTTTGACCCAACAATTCCACTGCTGAGATTATGCCCTGAGAACCCTGCAACACCAATTCAAAAAAACCTATGCACTCCAGTGTTTGTGGTAACACAATTTACAATAGTCAAGTGCTGGAAACAACCTAAGTGCCCATCTACACATGAGTGTATCAAGAAACTATGGTACAAATTCACAATGGAATTCTATGCAGCAGAGGGAAAGAAGGAGCTTATACCCTTTGCAACAGCATGGATGGAACTGGAGAACATTATACTTAGTGAAATAAGCCAGGCGGTGAGGGACAAATACCATATGATCTCACCTTTAACTGGAATATAATCAACAAAAGAAAAAAGTAAGCAAAACATAACCAGAAACATTGAAATTAAGAACAATCTAACAATAGCCGGAGGGGAGGGAGAAGGGGACTATGGGGAGAAGGGTTTTCAGGAACCACTACAGAGGACACATGGACAGAACCAAGGGGGAAGAGGGAGGTAGGGAAGGGAGGTGGGGTTGGAGGGGGTGAGGGGAGGGGAGAGGAGAGGTTGCAGACAACTGTAATCAAACAACAATAAAGTAATATTAAAAAAACTGAACCTATGCACCACAATGTTCATAGCAGCTCAATTTACAATAGCAAAGTGTTGTAAGCATCCTAAGTACCCATCAGTAAATCAGTGCTATGATACATTTATATAATGGAATACTATGCGGCAGAAAGGAAGAAGGACCTCCTACCTTTCATGACAGCATGGATGGAACTGGAAAGCATTATGTTCAGTGAAATTAGCCATGTGGTGAAAGAGAACTACCATATGATCTCACCTTTAAGTAGAATTTAATCGACAGAACAAACAAAAAAGCAAACTATAACCAGAGACATTGACATAAAGAACACCTGACAGTAACCAAAGGGTAAGAGGGTGGGGAATCGTGGAGGAAAGGAAGGGAAGGGTGATCAAGGAACCTGTAGAAAGCCCCATAGACAGAGCCAAAGATGGATATGATTGAGGGTGGGAGGTGGGAGTAGGTTGGCAGGTGAGAGTGGTGGGAGGAAAATAGAGACAACTACAATTGAAGAACAGTAAAAGAATAATAATAGTTCTAAAAAGTACAGTCATAGAATTGAAAGTCAGTTTTAGAAAGCAGTCAGGAACAGAAATTCTACTACAGTATTACAATCAATGAACCTGTAGACTGACTTCATCTCTTCAAGAATGCACAGATGATGGACAAAATACCAAGGATAAGGGAAAAAATGAGGATGACAAATACAGCACCATCACTTTGATAACTGGAATTTTTATTAAGAGTTCAGAGTGATTGAATGGAAACAATAATAGGAGAAACTTTCTTGAGCAGAAGATTATTTTTAATTTTCAAATTGGACTATCAGGTGCTGAGACAAAAAATATTTATATATAGATTATATATATACTGTGGTCTTAACTAAGCAAAAAAAAATACTGCAAGGTAATAAGGAAAAAGTCTGGTAATCTTTGCAATTAAATAAGCTTAAAATTATGTTTTTTTTCTGACAAAATACAAACAGAGGCATAGATACATGGAATATACTTACTGCTTTCAGAGAAGAGATTGGAGGAATGGATAAAGGGAGATGTGGGGATTAATAAAAAAATAAAAATTTAGACACAGACAACACTAGGGTGACAGAGGGAAAGGAGGAGTGTGGAGGTAATTGGAGATGGACAAAGGTGGGGAAAATAGGGATAGAAAGAGCCTTTGCTTGGGGCAAGGGGTGCACAATGCAGGATTTAGATTAGTTGGTTTTAAGAACCAATTCCACCCCAAAAATTCAATAAAAAAAGATAAGTAAAAATATATTTTTTCTTCGGTACTTAAAATGTTATTATAAATATACATTATGATTATCTTCAGAACGAAAAATGAACACAAGCAAAAATGAGAGGAAATAAAGTATTCTCCCATTAATGTATCCTTTGCTTTTGAAAAATTTAAAAATTCTATGTATTCTTATAGACACACATTTGAATAATATTTAGTTGAAAAAATCGAGACTTGAAATAGTTAAATCTATTTCCTCAAGTTCTGTAGTGAGTCTTCCAAAATTAAATGTAGGTTTCCTGACTCCTAGCCCAGTACCCATGTAATTAAACTCCTAGTTGCAGCAGCTTCCAAACATTTTTACTTCATGAAACATATATTTTAATAAAATCCAAATTGAGTTTAACTGTATAAGCACTTATAAAGAAAAGTATAAATGTTTATTGAAGGATATGAAAGAAGACCTGAAAAAATGAGGACACGCATGTTCTTGAATGAGACGTATTATAAAGGTACCAATTCTCCCAAAATTAATCTATAAATTCAATGAATGCAAATCCAATCAAAATCTCAAATTTGGGGGGGAGGTGTTGTTAAATTAATAAGCTTAATCTGGAAAAATTAGTGTGTGAGTGGTAAAGCAAAATGCTTTATCTTGGAAAAAACAACAATGAAGTGTGACTAAATTTATCAGGTACAAAACATATGATACAAATATATTAATGCAGATATAGACAAGTTGTTTGATGAAAGAGAACAGAGTACATAATAAAGGCCAAATGACAAATTGTCAGCTAATGTCATACTCAATGGTAAAAGACTGAAAGTTTTTCCCCTTACATTAAGAACAATACAAGGATGTCCACTCTCACCACTGTTATTCAGCATAATGCTGAAAGTTCTAGCCAGAGCCATCAGGCAATATGAAGAAGTAAAATGTATTCATACTGGGGATAAAGAAGTAAAACTCTCCCTTTTTGCAGGTGACATGATTCTTTATATAGAAAACCCAAAAGAATCTGCCGCAAATTATTTAAAACAATAAATGAAGTGACAGTATATAAAATCAGTTTACAAATATCTATTTCATTCTTATATACTAGCAAAATTTCAGAAAAATAAATTTTAAAAAACCTTGCTTTTATGACAAAAAACAACAAAATAACTAGGAATAAACTTAAAGAATATGAAGTGTCTATACTGAAAAGTGCAAACATTATTTAGAGAGACTGAAGAAGATGCAAAGAAATTGAAAGATATTTTGTATTCATGGATTGGAAGAATCAGCATAATTAAAATGACCATATTACCCAAAACAGTATACTGATTTAACTCAATCGCCATCAAAATCCCACTGGCATATTTTAAAGAAATAGAACAAAAAAAATTGTCAGACTTGTATGGAACCAAAAAAAAAAGACCCCCAAAAACCCAAATAGTCAAAGCAATCCTGATAGGGAGGGAACTAAATGAAGGCATCACTCCCCTGACTTCAAATTATAGTGCAAAGAGGCAATAATCAAAACAGCATGGTACTGTCAGAAAAGAAACAGACACACACACCAATGGAGTAGAATTGAAAATCCATATATTAGGGGCAAATATTTTTCAACAAAAACATACAGTGGAGAACAGAGAGCCTCATTACTAAGTGGTGCTGGGAAAATTAGAAAGCCATATGTGAAAGAATAAAGTTAGATTGCTGTTTGTCCCTGAATACAAATATTAACTCAAAATTGATCAAAGATCTAAATGCAAGACATGAAACAATAAATTGCATAGGGTAGAACATAGTTACTAAACTTATGGACCTTGGTCTTAGAGAAGATTTTAAGAATTTGACCCCAAAAGCAAGAGAAGTAAAAGCAAAAATAAATCAATGAGACTATATCAAACTAAAAAGCTTCTACACAACAAAAGTTACCTCCAACATAACAAAAAGGCAACCAACCAAGTAGGAACAGGTATTTGCAAACAACAATTTGGATAAGTGGTTAACATCCAAAATATATAAACAACTCATACAATTCAACACTAAACAAACAATTCAGTTAAAAATTGAGCAGAGGACCTGAACAGATATTTTTTCTAAGAGGACAAGTGGCCAACAAATATATAAAAAGATGCTCAAGTTTACTAGCTCTAAGAGAAATGAAAATCAAAAGTACAGTGCAATACCACCTTGAACCTGTTAGAATGTCTTTTACCAACAAGACCAATAACAAGTGTTGGAGGGATTGTGGAGAAAAGGGAATACTCATTCCCTGCTGGTGGTAATCTGGTATAGCCACTATGGAAAACAGTATGGAGGGTCCACAGAAAAATCAAGAATAGAGCTACCATTTGAGCCAGCAACCCCTATTCTGGTTATCTACCTGAAAATTTTGAAAACATTTATTTATAAAGATATATTCACTCCTATGGTCATCAAAGCATTATTCAGAATGACAAAGACATAGAAACAACTCAAGTGTCCTTTGACAGATGATTGGATAAAAAAAATATGGTACATATATACAATGGAATATTACTGAGCCAAAAGAAAACATAAAATATTGCCATTTCTGACAACATGGATGAATCTTGAGATTATCATGCTAAGCAAAATGACAGAAAAAGTCAAGATCCATATGATTTCACTCATATATGGGATATAAAACTAAAAGGAACAAATGAACAAACAAACAAAAACTCATAGACACAGATAATAGTATGGTAATTACCAGTGGGAAAGGGCATGGAAAGAGTGAAGGGTGGAGGGAATCAAATGTATGGTGACAGGTGATTTGACTTTGGGTGGTGAGCAAACAATGCAATATACAGATGATGTATCATAGAATTATGTGCTTGAAACCTATATAATTGCATTATCGTATGTCACACAATAAATTTAATTTTTTTAAAGATTTTATTTATTTATTTTTAGAGAGAGGGGAAGGGAAGGAGAAAGAGAGGGAGAGAAACAGCAATGTATGGTTGCTCCTCACATGGCCCTCACTGGGGACCTGGCCTGCAACCCAGGCATGTGCCCTGACTGGGAATCGAACCGGGACCCTTTGGTTCCCAGCCCGTGCTCAATCCACTGAGCTACACCAGCCAGGGCCTAAATTTAATTTTTAAAAAAGACAAAAAGAGAAATGTTTTTAGGATTTCTGGCCAAGATGGAGGCATAGATAGACACACTGTGCCTCCTCGCACAACCAAAAGGGCAACAGCAAATTAAAAATGAAAAACAACCAGAACTGACAGAAAATAAAACTGTATGAAAGTCTGACAACCAAGGAGTTAAAGAAGAAACATTCATCCAGACTGGAAGGAGGGGCAGAGATGGACAGCTGGGTGGAGAGGACTCATGGCAAGGCTGGGGCAGGCAAGGTGGAAACTGATGGACTGGGTGAAGCGGAAGTTTTTGGACTGGGTAGTCCTACATTTGCATGCAGATAAACCAGGAGGAACAACTGTGGAGCAAGATAGACCATGAAACCCAGGATTCCAGTATAGGGAAATAAAGCCTCAAAGCCTCTGACTGAAAACACCCATGGAGGGTGAGGTCGCAGCGGGAGAAACTCCCAGCCTTGCAGGAGAGTTTATTGGAGAGACCCACAGGGTGCTAGAATGTACACAAACCCACCCACCAGGGAATCAGCAGCAGAAGGGCCCAATTTGTTTGTGGGTAGCAGGGGAAGTGACTGAAAACTGGCAGAGAGCAGAGCAAGTGGCATTGTTTCCTCTCTGACCCCTCCCCCACATACAGCATCACAACACAGCAACATGGGTTACCCTGCCCTGGTGAACACCTAAGGTTCAGCCCCTTACTACATGACAGGCATGCTCTCTCTCTCTCTCTCTCTCTCTCTCTCTCTCTCTCTCTCTCTCTCTCTCTCTCTCTCTCACACACACACACACACACACACACAAAGGCCCAAATGAAAGAACAGATCAAAACTCCAGAAAAAATACAACTAAGAGATGAAGAGGTAGCCAATCTATCAGATGCACAGTTCAAAACACTGGCAATCAGGATGCTCACAGAAATGGTTGAATATGGTTGCAAATTAGAGGAAAAAATGAAGGCTAAGAAAAGTGAAATAAAGGAAAATTTATAGGGAACCAATAGTGACAGGAAGGAAACCGGGACTCAAATAAATGATTTGGAACAGAAGGGAGAAAGAAAATTCAACAGAACAGAATGAACAAACAAGAATTCAAAAAAATGAGAAGAGGCTTAGGAACCTCCAGGACATCTTTAAACATTCCAACATCCGAATCATAGGAGTGCCAGAAGGACAAGAGGAAGAGCAGGAAACTGAAAACTTATTTGAAAACATAATGAAGGAGAACTTCCCCAATCTGGCAAAGGAAATAGACTCCCAGAAAGTCTAGGAAGCTCATAGAGTCCCAAAGAAGTTGCCTCCAAGATTCATTGATCCTTAGAATTGTCCTTTTAGTCTCTAAGTCATTTAACTCTGATCTGATCTTGGTTATTTCCTTCCTTCTACTTGCTCTGGGTTGTCTTTGCTGTTGTTTCTCGAGTTCTTGTAGGCGTAGGGTTAGGTTGTTTGTGTAAACTGTTTCTGCTTTTTTTAGGTAGGCCTGTATTGCTATGAACTTCCCTCTCAGGACTGCCTTCACTGTGTCCCATAAGTTTTGGGTTGTCAGTTCATTTTCATTTGTTTCAAAGGAAGAGCACACCAAGGCACATCATAATTAAGTTACCTAAGATGAAAGGTAAGGAGAGAATCTTAAAAGCAGCAAGAGAAAAGGAGACAGTTACCTACAAAGGAATTCCCCGAAGACTATTAGCTGATTTCTCTAAAGAAACCTTACAGGCAAGAAGGGGCTGGAAAAAGTGAAAGTCATGAAAGTCATAAAAGGCAAGCACCTGTATATAAGATTACTCTATCCAGCAAAACTATCATTTAGAATAGAAGGGCAGATAAAGTGCTTTCCAGATAAGGTCAAGTTAAAGGAGTTTATCATCACCAAGCCCTTATTATATGAAATGTTAAAGGGACTTATTTAAGAAAAAGATCAAAACTATGAGCAGTAAAATGACAACAAACTCACAGCTATTAACAACCGAACCTAAAAAATAACAACAACAACAAAAAAAAAAAACTAAGTAAACACTAGAACAGGAACAGAATCACAGAAATGGAGATCACATGGAGGACTATCAGCAGGGGAGTGGGAGGGGGAGAGAGGGGAAAAAGTACAGAGAATAAGTAGCATAATTTGGTAGGTAAAAAAAAAGATGGGGAAGTTAAGAATAGTATAGGAAATGTAGAAGTCAAAGAACTGATATGTACAACCCATGGACATGAACTAAAGTGGAGGAATGTGGGTAGGAGCGGGTGTGCAGGGCAGAGGGGAATAAAAGGGGGAAATGGGATAACTGTTATAGCATAATTAATAAAATATATTTAAAAAAAGAAATGTTTTTAAAAGGTTATTTAGGGAGAAGAAAAATAATAAAGGTTAAAAGCTCAAAGATAACAGAAAAAGACCCATTTATGCTTGAAAATTTAACCTACACCAATATTGGCATTTTTATTGAACGGTACTAGAACATATTGGTTAAATGCACAAACTTGGGAATCAAACAGACAGGCTCGAAATTTATTTCTGAGATTGACCAGCTCTGACAACCTCATCAAGTCACTTAACTCATAGACGGCCACTCTCTTTTCTTCAAATTAGTAATATAATATCTACCTTATAGAGTTTATACTTATAATTAAATCAGACAATGTATTTGAATGTTATAAAATAGTTCCCAGAATTTAGTAACTAACCAATAAATGGTAGTTGGAAGTGGTGGACATGATGGGGGGGATAGTAGTCACATTACAGTATGATAAATAAATTGTTGTTGAACTTTGGGTCTGGGAACCCAACACAACCCCAGATTTAATGATTCATTAGAGCTTAGCATATAGTCATACTCATGGATATGATTTATTATATTGAGAGGCCACAAAGGAAAATAACTAAGGGTAAACTGTGCATTGGGTGAAGGCTCAAAGAAATAAGTAATGAGCTTTCCTGGATCCTCTCCCAGTGGTGTCACACAGAATGCATGTATTTTCCCCAACAACAAAGTGTGGCAATATATATGAAGTATTGTATGCCAGGTCAGCTCATTACAGATTCAGTGCCAAGGTTTTCATTGGGGTATGGTCACATAGGCACCTATGCCTAGCATGTACCAAAATTCCAGACTCCCAGAAGGAAACCACATAGTTTCCACACGCAGTTTAGGCACAGTGAGACAATCTTATTTGTTCTAAAGTATGAGAACCCTCCAGAGATCCAAGTTCCCAGATGCTAGCTAAAAGCCAACCTTATAAACGGGCATTTATAAGTAGAGAGTCTCAGGCTGCTGTGGTATCTCTTTCTGCACATATTCCTATGGGTTTAGCCTGCATTTTGCAGATTTCTGTGACGTTTACTATACTTTCCTTTTTTTCCCTCATGGCAATATATAAAAGAGTAAGAATGATTTTAATTATGGAAATAACTATAATCAACTCAAAATAACTTTAAGTAAATTACGTGAAACCATCTGTACTTTTTCATTAGTATTAAATTACTCAAACACCTCACAACTTATATTATGGTTGTGAATCAATTTAATGTATCTTTCTCTCAGTTTCTTTCATTCATATATAGATGGAAACAGTTTTGAGGGGAAATATTTCAATAATAGAAAACTTTTATGTTTTTAATGTCATAAATATGTTTTCAATAAATATAAAATGATTTAAAAATATCTCAGAATAATTATAACTATAGACCATTATTACAAATGATTCTGCTCTCTCCCTCTCTCTCTCCCTCTCTCTCTTCCTCTCTCTCTCTCACTCTCTCTCTCTCTTTCTCCAGCATGAAATTTTACAAGATCAGACAATATCAATTAAATGAAACCATTCAGTTTTTGAAACCTTACTTTCCCTGACAATATGGTTATTCAAAACTCTCCTCGCTGATATGCACTTGACTCCATAGTGGCCATGTTTTCGTTTTTCATTCCTCCATTTTTATGGTCTTTGCTCTTTTAACTCTCCTCTTTCTCTTCATTTCTTCTAATTCTCTCCTATTCAGTGAAGACCATATCTATTGTTTGACTACAACCCTTGTTTTTCTTATGTCTCCAACTTGTCCACCCAGGTTTTCTGAGGTGACCCTCAGACCATCACCCAACCCCATTCATTATCTTAGCCAACCTAAGGAACACTTAAGTCCATTCCAGTAAGGGCCAATGGTCCCCTTTTTAAAAGCATAGAGACTATAATGCCTATTATATTGATTTGTTACACGGACTTCTCACCAAAATGATAGAATAGATGCCAGTAAATATTTCAAACAGTGAGTTCTTTAGACATATAGTCTATATTTCTAATGAGATGGAAATAGTGTAAAGAGTGAAAGATTTTTTTTCATGTTTTATGTAAACTTTTTTTATTATTAAAGGCCTGATATAATCACTAAAACACAATGTCATTTACTTTGTAGATTTCCAGGCCATGGGGTTGAAGAAAGGGATGTTTTTCAACCCAGATCCTTACTTGAAGATTTCCATTCAGCCTGGGAAACACAGCATCTTCCCTGCCCTCCCTCACCATGGGCAGGAGAGGAGATCTAAGATCATAAGCAACACTGTGAACCCCATCTGGCAGGCTGAGGTGAGTGCCACAGTCCCTGAAAAGAAGCCTAACTGACCAAGTGAAATGACTAAGCCTGAAGCAGCTCATGTGCTATCCCCTCCTTTCTTGGGGCACCCAACTCTGCTGCTAAATTTATATCTCTCTTGGTCTTAGAAGGGAGCCATGTTCTCTATGGGTTGCAACTCTCAGGGTTTTTGATAGAGTCCCTAAAGCAGTACCAGAAAATTATTCATCATAGCTATGCTCAGTAGCCATATAGTAGTCACTTATGCCTAGTAATCACTTCCAAACCTACTCCTGAAAGAAGGGAAGCCTTTCCTTCGACCTTCATACACAAGAAGGAAGAGAAGTGTTTTTATCTGAGAATATTCTCACACTTTTTTTTTCATTTTTTTGAGGAGGAAAGAATACATTTTATTTTATTTGACTTTAATTTTTTTTTTATTTTATTTGTATTGTTTATGCTCTTCCAATTGTTCCCACTTTTTCTCTCTTTCCCCTCCTCCACCCAGTCCCATCTTCTCCCCTCCATAAGCCAATCTCCATTAAGTTGTCCATGTTCATTAGTTGTGCATAGTCTCTGGTTAATCTCTTCACCATCTTTCAATCCATACCTCCTCTCCTCCTTTCCAGCAGCTGAAACTCTATCTTATGTATCTAAGCTTTTGTTACTATTTAGTTTGTGGGTTTATTGTGTTCATTAGATTCTACATATAAATAAGATCGTGTGATATTTTAATTTCACTGACTGGCATAATTCACTTAGCATAATTTTCTCCAGGTCTATCCATGATGTTGCAAAATATAAGAGTTTGTTGTTTTTTTCACTGCTGTGTACTATTTCGTTGTGGAAATGTACCACAGTTTTTTATCCACTCATCTACAGATGAGCACTTAGGCTACTTCCAGCACTTGGCTATTGTAAATAGCGCTGCTATAAACACAGAGGTGCATATATTTTTGTATTGGTATTTTGGGATGCTTGGGGTATATTCCCAGAAGAGGAATTGCTGGGTCAAAAGGGAGTTCCATCTTTAACTTTTTAAAGATTCTCCATGTTATTTTCCACAGTGACTATACCACACTGCATTCCCACCAAGAGTGCACTAAGGTTCCCTTTTTTCCACAACCTGGTCAACACTTACAGCTTGCTGATTTATTGATGGTAACCATTGTGAAAGGTGGGAGGAGATATTTCATTGAGGTTTTATTTTGCATTTCTCTGATGGCTAGTTATGTTGACCATCTTTTCATATGTCTATGGACCATCTGTATCTCCTCCTCAGAGAAGTGACTGTTCAGGTCCTTTGCAATTTTTAAAATTGGATTGTTTGTTTTCCTGGTGTTGAGTCATGTAAGTTCTTTATATATTTTGGAGATTAAATCCTTTTCCAATATTTCATTGGCAAATATGTTCTCCTATACAGTGGGTTCCATTTTCATTTTGATGATGATTTCTTTAGATGTACAGAAGTTTTTTTAATTTGATGTAGTCCAATTTGTTTTTATTTTCCTTTGTTTTCCTTGCCCTAGGCGATACATTGGTGAAAATACTGCAATGCAAGATATCTGAAATTTTGCTGCCTATGTTTTCCTCTAGGATTTCTATGGTATTAAGTCTTATATTTACTTCTTTTAACTATTTTGAGTATATTCTTTTTTATAGTGTAAGACGATGGTCTAGATTAATTTTTTAATCCCAGTCTACTTCTCCCAACACCATTTAACTGAAGAGGCTATATTTATTCAATTGTATGCTATTGCCTCCTTTGTCAAATATTAATTGACCATAAAGATACAGCTTATTTCTGGGCTTCTGATTCTGTTCCATTGATGCATGTGTCTGTTCTTATGCAGGACCAGACTTTTTTTATACAGTGGCTTTGTAGTACAGTATTGTGATCTCTTCAACTTTGTTCTTCTTTCTCAAAAATGCTGATGTTATTTGGGGTTTTTCTGGTTCCATATAATTTTTGGAATATTTGTTCAAGATCTGTGAACTATGCCATTGGTATTTTAATAGGAATTGCAATGAATCTATAGATTTCTTTGGGTAGTATGGACATTTTAATGATGTTAATTCTTTCTGTCCATGAATATAGTATATGCTTACACTGGTTTGTATTTTCCTCAATTTCTTTCCTCTGTGTCCTATGGTTTTCTGAGTGCAGGTCTTTTACTTCTTTGGTTAAATTTATTCCTAGGTCTTTTTTTTTGGTGGAAATAATAAATGGGATTGTTTTCTTAGATTCTTTTTCTGATAGTTCATTATAGGTGTGTAAAAATGGCATTGATTTATGAATATTGACTTTGTATCCTGTGACATTGCCAAGTATTTGCCAAATTCATTTATGATATAAGTAGTTTTTTTGTGGATCCTATAGAGTTTTTTATGTACTGTATCATGCCATCTGCAAAATATGACAGTTTTACTTCTTCCCTTCCAATTTGGATGTCTTTTGGATGTCTCATCTGATCACTGTGGCCAGGACTACCAGTGTTATGTTGAATAATAATAGTGAAAGTAGACACCCCTGTCTTGTTCCTGCTCTTAAAGGAAACATTTTTAATTTTTATCCATGTGTATCATGGTGGCATTAGTTTTATCTCATGTTGAGGTATGCTTCCTGTATTCCAACTTTGCTGAGTGTTTTTTATCATAAATGGTCCTGGATTTTATCAAATGCTTTTTCTGCATCCTTTGAGATGTTCATGTATTTTCTTTTTGTCTTTCATTTTGTTTATATGATATATCACATTTACTTCTGTGAATATTCTACCAAGTTTGCATCCCCATGATAAAGTCCACTTGATCACAGGGTATGATCTTTCTGATGAATTGCTGGATCTTATTTGTAATATTTTGTTAAAGAATGTAGGCTCGCTGTTCATCAGTGATATTAGCCTGTAATTTTTTTAAATAAATTGTGTCTTTTCCTGTTTTTTTTTTTTTTAATTTATGATAATACTGGTCTTCTAAAGAGTTTGGTGAGGAAATAAATGGTGGCCAAGTAGGTGGAAGTTGAGACCACTTGCTCTTGCACCCTACTCAGATATTTGACTGATCTACTATCAGATAAACTGAACATTCAATGGAATCTTAATTGATACGAAGTTTGGAAGCCAACAAGAAGAGAAATGCTTCATAATGGGTGGTAGGAAGATTTTTTAGGTTGAAAGGTAAATATTTGTGCATGGTGCCTGCAGCTGTAGTGAGCCAAGACAGAGATCGCAGTTTTGGAGCTCTGTCCCCTCCCAGGGCAGAGAATGCACACTCACACTGGAAAATACTTGGATACAGAAACTCAGTGAGATTCACACTACACACACACTCAGCAAACAACACACCAAGCTGTATCCAGATATGGCCATCAAAGACACAGCAGCACTGAGTCCCACAAAACTCCTGAAACACAGCAGTACCTCACAAAAACAGGCATGTAAAGCAAGCAGCCAGAGATGCAGAAACAAACAAAAGGAGTCAGATAAGGTGAGGAGACAAAAACATAACTCCAAATTGAAAAGAAAGGAGGAATTCCCAGAAAAAGAATTAAATGAGATTGAGGCAAGTGATCTATCAGACATAGAATGAAAAATAATGGTTATAAAGATGCTCAAGGAACTCAGTGACAACTACAGTGAAATTTATGGGAGCTACAAGGAATTTACAGGAAAAGCAGCATGAAAGATGGCATAATAGCTATGAATAAGAACCAGGAAGAAGTGAAAAATACATCTGAAATGAATACACTGGAAGGAAATAAAGCAGGGTAGATGAAGCAGAAGACCAAATCAGCAAGCTGGAAGACAGAGAAACAAATATTCTGTCAGAGTGACAAAATGAAAAAAGATTCAAAAGAATGAAGACAGTTTAAGAGAGCTTGAGGACAACATGAAATGTGACAACATTCACATAATAGAAATATCATAAGGAGAAGAAAAAGAAGAAGGGATAGAAAAAAATTTTGAAAAAATAATTGCTGAAAACTTCCCTAACTTGGTGAGGGAAAAGTCACACAAGTTCAGGAAGCACAGAGGGTACCAATTATAATGAACCCAAAGAGGCCTCTTCCAATACACATAATAATGAAAATGGCAAAATTTAAAGAAAAGCAGAGAATCTTAAAGGCACTGAGGGATAAATAGCTAGTTACATAAAGGGAAGCTCTGATGATGATTTCAGTTGATTTCTTAACAAAGACACTACAAGCCAGAAGGGAATGGCAAGAAATAGTCTAAATAATGAAAAGCAAAGGCCTACAACCAAGACTACTCTACCCAGCAAGGCTCTCAATTAAAATGAAAGGCAAAATAAGGAGTTTCCCAGAAAAAAAAGAAGGCTGAAAGAATACACCTGCACCAAACCAGCACTGCAAGATATGCTAAATGGACTGCTGTAAGAAGAGGAAGAGAAAGAGTGTGAGAGAGAGGAACACACATACAAATGGGGGAAAATGAATAAGTACTTATCAATAATAATTTTAAAAGTACATGGATTAAATGCTCTAATCAAAAGACATAGGGTAGCTTAATTGATAAGAAAACATGACCCACACATATGCTGCTTACAAGAGACCTACCTCAGGAAAAAAGACATACAAAGACTGAAAGTGAAAGCATGAAAAACATATTCCAAGCAAATGGTCATGGAAAAAAAAGGCTGACTTAGCAATACTTATATTAGACAAAATAGACTTCAAAACAAGGGCCATAAAAAGAGACACAAAAGGACACTTCAGTATACTCAAAGGAAGAATCCATCAAGGAGACATAAACATTATTAACACATATACACCCAACATAAGAGTACTTGAATATATAAGGAAAATCTCGGAAGACTTCAAGAAAGGTAGAGACAGCAACACACTTATACTAGGGGATTTTTAACACCTCACTATCAACAATGGATAGATCTTCCAAACAGAGAATCAACAAGAATACTGTGGCATTAAATAATACTCTAAATCAAATAGATTTAATTGATATATGCAGAAACTTTCACCCAAAAAGCAAATTATACATTCTTTTCAAATGCACAGGGAACATTTTCAAAGAAAGGTCACACGGTAGGACATGAAAGAAGTCTCAAAAATTTCAGTTAAATTGACATCATATCAAGCATATGCTTGGATCACAATGGCTTGAAACTAGAAACCAGAAAAATTATCTTCTGTCCAAGATGGAGGCACAGGTAGATATATTTTGCCTCCTTTCACAACCAAAAGAAGGACAACAAATTTAAAAACCAAAAATAACCAGAATTTCAAGGAAATCAAACTGTATGGAAGTCCAACAACCAAGGAGTTAAACAAGAAACATTTATTCACACTGTTAGAAGGGGCAGAGACAGTGGAGGGGAGAGAATGCAGCAAGGTGGTGACTGGAGGACTGGGTGGGCAAGGCAGCAGCTGGCAGACTGGGCAGTCCCACATTTGAATAAAGATAAACTGGAACAACTGGGGAGCAAGACAGACCACACAGCCCAGGAATCCAGTGCAGAAATAGAACACTTCAAAACCTCTGGTTAAAACCTCTGGCAGTTGCAGCAGTGGGAGAAACTCCCAGCATAACATGAAATTCATGGGAGAGACCCATAGAGTTTTAGAATGCACACAAATGCACACACTAGATAATCAGCACTGGAAGGGCCCAATTTTCTAGTAGGTGGTGGAGGAAGTGACTGAAACCTGGTAAAGAGCTAAGAAAGCTTCATTGTTCCCCTTGGGACACATACCCCACATGCAGTGCCACAACACAACAACTTAGGTTGCCCCACCCTGACAAATACTTAAGGCTCCACCCCTTACAATGTAAAAGGCACACAAAGACAAAAAATATGGCCCAAATGGAAAAAGAGATCAAAGTTACAAAAATAGAACTAAGCAATGAAGAGATAGTCAACCTATCAGATGCAGAGTTTAAAACACTGGTAATCAGGGTGTTCACAGAAATGATTGAGTATGGTCACAAAATAAAGGAAAAAGTGAGGGCTATGAAAAGTGAAATAAAGAAAAATATACATGGAACCAACAGTAAAGGGAAGGAAACCAGAACTCAAATCAATGATTTGGAATAGAAGGAAGAAATAAACTTTCAACCAGAACAGAATGAAGAAACAAGAATGCAAATAAATCAGGAGAGGCTCAGGAACCTCCTGGACAACTTTAAATATTCCAACATCCAAATCATAGGGGTGCCAGAACGACAAGAGGAAGAGCAAGAAATTTATTTTGAAAACTTATTTGAAAATATAATGAAGGAGAACTTCTCCAATCTGGCAAAGGAAATAGACTCTCAGGAAATCCAGGAAGCTCAGAGAGTCCCAAAGAATTTGGACCAAAGGAATCACACACCAATCACATCATAATTATATTACCCAAGATTAAAGATAAGGAGGGATGGGAAAGATGGTGGCAAGGTAGGTGGGAACTGAACCCACTTGCTCATGCACCCAACTGGGACACTTAGCTGATCTTCTGAAGAATGGAATGAACAGCCAATGGAATTCTAGCTTATATGATATTTGGAAGCCAAAGATTGCAGAGGATGTTGAAAAACAGATGGTAAGGAGATTGTATAGGCCAAAGGGAAGGTCCCTGGAACCTGTGTGGGTACTTCAGCTGCTGCGGTCCTGGGATCAGGCACCAGGCACTGTGGCTGCCAAAGGACATTTGGAGTAGAGCCAAATCAGTGACTGTAACTTCACAGCTTCCTCCACTCCCAAAGCAGGGAAGCCAGTCCCACACCAGGAGAGACCTGGATGCTTGAAGTCACTGGGGGGATAAAGATGCAGTAGGAGGCACACAGTGGTGGTGTTCCCTGGCTGGGACTGTGTTCACCAGCTGGGACAGTACCATAGAAACTGGGGAACTGGATGACACCTGGCAATGGGAGGAGCTGGGTTCCAACTGATCATGGCCCAGGTCATCTTGAGACTGGTCAGAGAATTGGACTGTGTGAAAAGCTGGGTGTTTGTTAAGAACCACCAGGCGAAACAAATGGGAATTTGCTTTAAAAAAAAAAAGGGCTCTCAGCCATGGTCAAGGAACTCTCCTGCTCCACCACAGGACCAGGGAAGAGGGAGGAAGAGGAGCCCAATTTGCTCAAAATCAGACTGATCAAAGTAGGGCAGAAGGGGTTCACATGGGTAGCAGTCCCCAGAGAGAATTAAAAAGAGAACTGAAATTCCTTGAAGGGACTTTGCACATTCAAAGCGCCCAGGCCAGCAAAGAGGGAGGAGGGGTGCTAGTTGCTCCCCCTCCGTGCACCTCAGGGAATAATAAAAGGGTGGCACAACAAGGTGGATTAAAGGTGCTGGCCTGGTGCATATGGACAGTGGGGGCTGCTCAGCACTCTGAGGGCTTGGGCTGGAGGCTGACACCTGTGAATACTGTAGCGAAGTCCAAGCCCCCGAAGCAGAACCACAGGAAAGGATATAAAACAGAGCCCAGCCCTACTGGGAATCACCCTGGTGGGTTTCAGAAACTGTAACCCCTTGTGGCTAAGGCTGAGTAAAAGGAGCTTGAGACCATAAGCCACTTAGGAGACAAAGCTTATCTTCCTTGTAGGGGCACCACCTCTGCCCCCTTTCACCTCACCCTGCTTGGCCACAGGCAGATGACTGGTTAGCCAATGATGTGTAAGATTCCTCAAAGGAGAGATGATCTAAGACAGGCATGGTCACGAAGGGGCCCTCAGGGGAGGACTTGGGAAGCTATAGAAAAAAGGGGTGATGGACCCTTGCCCCTCGGCTTTGACAAAGCCTGAGTCCTCATTCTGTCTTCAAGAAGGCTCCTAATCTCTTGGCTGCCTTACTTCCCCTACCTGACATAAGCCTGCAACAATGCCTTAAACCTGAAACAATGTTGGAGGTGGGTGCATTCAGGTGCTGGAAAGGGCAGGTTCCCCTGGGTGATCAGGCCTAAGGAAGAATGCATAAAATCCTGTGAATCCTACTTTGCTAATACCCTCAATTTAAATGATAAGGGTCCAAGCTCGAAATGACTTTGTTCCCCAAAGTTTTATGGCCCTTTAGCTATCTGACCCTGACTCAAAATAAGCCCTCAGAGTTTTTTTAATGTTATCTATTGTTTGATCATTACTGCCTGACAATGATTGATGAGCTTTATGCAAATTAAACCCAATAAAAGCCCATTGAGAAACAGGTTCCTTGTCCTTCTCCTTTGAGAAATCAGCCACCTTTTCTCCCCAAGTAGATCATGTCTTGGTAGACTTATTCTCATCCATAATGCCGTGGACACTGTGGGCTAGAGTGCACATCATCCCACCTCTGCCTGGAGGATCCAGGAAGACCAGCACAACTGGCTTATTGAGTTTAAACTCAGTAAGAGGCTTCTTATTTCCTTCCAAGTGTAAGAAAATAAGACCTGGAGCTGTGAAAACACCCAGGACAAATCCACAAAGAAATCAGAAGGCTAATGCCAACAACTAAGACAAAATTCACTCTGCTATGCTACAGAATTTGCTTTTTATTATTTTCTTATTTTTTGTAATTATTATTATTTTATTATTTCTCTTCCTTGCATTTAGTTTTCTTTGTTTTGTTTCTCTGATTTCATTGTTTGACTGGTATTCTTTGTTCTCCTTTTCATATTGTGTTTTAATTTCTCTTCACTTCACTTGTACCCTTGGTCTTTTGCTTTTTATTATTTTCATTCAGATCATATATTTCTTGTCGTATTATTGTTGCTTCAATTCCCAAACACCACCCTTCCCTGGTCTTTGCCCATTTCACTATCTTCCTGAGCTTTATCACTGTTGTTGTTAACCTTCTCTCTCACACACTATGCCAACTTTCTAGCCCTTACTCTAATTATATCTCACCATCTAACTTAGCACAGGTGCTCTGCTTTCTGGAGTCAGTTCACATTCTTTTTCCCCACTAACAAGTCTTATCTCTTTTTCACTTTTTATAAAAATGGGCTAGTTGGGTGAAATATCATGGTTATTGCTGTACTTCTCCAAAGGATCTCCTATCTCTTTTCTACTTGTTGGTACTTTAATCTCATAAAATACTCTCCTGCTGTCTTGATCCATTTCACTTTGGCCCAGCCCCTGATCACACACAAGAAAAGGTCAGAGTTGTACACAACAATAAACCCTCTGGAGAGAGAACCTACCAACAAAGGAGCTGTGAACAGGTAAAACCTAAGTAGAACAAGAGATCCCACAAAAATGGAAGAAAGGGCAAACCTAGAACATCCAGACAAGGAAATCAAATAGATCACACCAGAGTCCCACAGAACTCCTACGATAGAAGTCACCCTACAAAGATAGTTAGGAAAGCAGAGCATTGGGAATCACAGAAAAACAAGATGAATCACATAAAACGGGGAGAAAAATAAAAAACATTCAATTGAAAGGAATGGAAGACAAGACTCCCCACTGAAATAACTAAATGAAACGGAGTCAAGCAAATCATTAGATATTGAATTGAAAAGAATGATTATAAAGATGCCCTAGGAACTCACAGACAACTAGTAACTGAGTGAGAACTACAGCAGTCTGAAAAAGAAATAGAAATTATAAAAAAGAACCGGGAAGAAATGAAGACTACAATTTCTGGAATAAAAAACACATAGAAAGGATTACAATCAAGCTGGATGAAGCAAAGGAACAAATTAGTGAGCTGGGAGACAAAGTAGAAAGACATACCTAGGTAGAGCAGCTCCATGAAAAAAGACTCAAAAATATGAAGTTAGCTTAAGGGAACTGCAAGGCAACATGAAATCCAACAACATTTGAATCATAGGAATACCAGAAGGAGAAAAAAAGACGCAAGGGATAGAAATTGTTTGAAAAAATAATGATAGAAAACTTTCCAAACTTGGAGAAAGGAAAAATCACACAAGTTTAGAAAGCACAGAAGCTCCCAATCAAGATGAACTCAAAGAGGACTACTCCAAGACACATCAAAATTAAAATTCCAAGTTTTAAAGACAAAGAGAGAATCTTAAAAGCAGGAAGGGCCAAACAAGAAGTGATAAACAAAGGGGCTCTGATAAAGCTAGCAGCTGATTTCACAACAGAAACACTGCAAACCAGGAGAGAATGGCAAGAAATATTCCAAGTAATGGAAAGTAAAAGCTTGTAACCAAGACTACTCTAACTAGTGAGGCTTTCAGTTAAAATGGAAGGTGAAATAAGGAGTTTCCCAGACAAAAGAAGACTGGAAGAATACACTTCCACCAAACCAGCACTGCAAGATTTGCTGAAATGACTGCTATAAAAAGTGGAAGGCAAAGAGTGAGAGAGGTAAGAACACAAGTACGAATGGGGAAAAATGAATAAGTATCTATCATTAATAACCTTAAATATTAATAGATTAAATACTCCAACCAAAGTTGTAAAATGACAAAAAATAAAAAAATTGGAGTGCTTATTTTAAACAAAAGGCTTAAAGTAGGTGAATGGATAAGAAAACATGGCCCACACATATGGTAACTACAAGAGGGCCACCTAAGAAAAAAAGACCTATCCAGACTGGAAGTGAAGAGTTGAAAAAAAATATTCCAAGCAAATTGGCAGGAAATGAAAGCTGAGTTAGAAATACTTATATTTGGCAAAATAAATTTAAAAAAGCAAAGTCATATAAATAGTCTCTGAAGGACATTTCATAATACTCAAGGGAACAATCCATCAGGGGCACATAAACATTGTAAATTTATATGCACCCAACATGGGAGCATCTAAATATATAAGGAAAATCCTAGAGGACTTAAAAAAAGACATAGACAGGAACACCTCACTGACAAAAATGGATAGATCTTCCAAAAAAATTTCAATAAGGATATTGAGGCATTGGGCAATGCCCTGGTTTTAATGGACTTAAGTGATAATTATAGAACCTTTCATCAAAAAGAAGAAAAATACATATTATTTTATTTTTTTAATTATATAATTACTTTATTGTTTTTCAATCACAGTTATCTGCATCCTCTCCCCTACCCTCCTCCCTCCCCCTCCAACCCCACCTCCCCAGCTTCCCTCCTCCCCCTTGGTTCTATCTATGTGTCCTCCAAAGTGGTTCCTGAAAACCCTTCTC
>PVJI01010802.1:0-12565 GCA_004026765.1 Micronycteris hirsuta | reverse complement strand
TTTGTCCCTCACTGTCTGGATTACTTCACTTAGCATAATGCTCTCCAGTTCAATGCTGTTGCGAAGGATATAAGCTCCTTCTTCCTTTCTACTGCATAGAATTCCATTGTATAAATGTACCATAGTTTCTTGATCCATTCATTTGTAGATGGGCACTTAGGTTGTTTCCAGCACTTGGCTATTGTAAATTGTGCTGCTATGAACACTGGAGTACAAAGGTTCTTTTGAATTGGTTTTTCATGATTCTTAGGGTATAATCCCAGTAGTGGAATTGCTGGGTCAAAAGGCAGTTCCATTTTCATTTTTCTGAGGAAGTTCCATACTGTTTTCCACAGTGGCTGCACCAGTCTGCATTCCCACCAACAGTGCAGTACGGTTCCCTTTTCTCCACATCCCCTCCAACAGTTATCTGTTGCTTTGTTGATGATGGCCATTCTGAACAGTGTGAGGTGGCATCTCATTGTGGTTTTAATTTGCATCTCTCTGACGGCTAATGTTGAGCATCTTTTCATATGACTCTGGGCCCTCTGTATGTCATTTTTTGAGAAGTGTCTGTTCCTGTCTTTTGCCCAGTTTTTAATTGGGTTTTCTGTCTTCCTGGAGTGGAGTCGTAAGATTTCTTTATACATTTTGGAGATCAGACCCTTGTCTGAGGTATCATTGGCAAATATATTTTCCCATACAGTTGGTTCTCTTTTTATATTAATACTATTTTCTTTATCCCCACAGAAGCTCTTTATTTTGATAAGATCCCATTTGTTTATTCTTTCCTTTATGCCCGTTGATCTAGGGGACATATCATTGAAGATGTTGCTGCATGGAATGTCTGAGATTTTCCTACCAATGTTTTCCTCTAGGACTTTTATGGTGTCACGACTTACATTTAAGTCTTTTATCCACCTTGAATATATTTTTGTGTATGGTGTAAGTTGGTGTTCGAGCTTCATTTTTTTGCAGGTAGCCTTCTAGATTTCCCAACACCATTTGTTGAAGAGGCTATTTTTATTCTATTTTATGCTTCTGCCCCATTTGTCAAAGATTAATTGCCCATAGAGACTTGGGTTTATTTCTGAACTCTCTATTCTGTTCCATTGGTCTATCTGTCTGTTTTTATGCCAGTACCAAGCTGTTTTGAATACAGTGGCCTTGTAATATAGTTTGATATCAGGAATTGTGATCCCTCCTGCTTTGCTCTTCTTTCTCAAAATTGCAGCTGATATTCGGGGCCGTTTATGGTTCCATATAAGTTTTTGAAGTGTTTGTTCTATATCTGTGAAATATGCCATTGGTACTTTGATAAGGATTGCACTGAATCTATAAATTGCTTTGGGGAGTATGGACATTTTGAATATGTTGATTCTTCCAATCCATGAGCATGGTATATGTTTCCATTTGTTTGTGTCTTCCATGATTTCTCTTTTCAGTGTTGTGTAGTTTTCTGAGTACAGGTCTTTTACCTCCTTGGTTAGGTTTATTCTCAGGTATTTTATTTTTTCTGTTGCTATATCAAACGGGATTTTTTTCCTGATTTCTGTTTCTGCTGTTTCACTGTTGGCATACAAGAATGCCTTTGAATTCTGGATATTGACTTTATATCCTGCTGTCTTGTCAAATTCAATTATTAGATCGAGTAGTTTTTTGGCGGAGTCTATAGGATTTCCTAAGTATACTATCATGTCGTCTGCAAACAACGACAGTTTTGTTTCCTCCTTTCCAATTTGCATGCCTTTTATTTCCTTTTCTTGTGGATTGCTGTGGCCAAAACTTCCAGAACTATGTTGAATAGAAGTGGTGATAGTGGACAACCTTGTCTTGTTCCTGATCTTAGTGGGAAAGATTTTCGTTTTTGTCCATTGAGTATAATGTTGGCTGTAGGTTTCTCATAGATGGCCTTTATTATGTTGAGGAATGCTCCCAATATTCCAACTTTGCTAAGTTTCTTTATCATAAATGAATGCTGTCCAAACCGAATGCTTTTTCTGCATCTATTGATATGATCATGTGATTTTCGTCCTTGCTTTTGTTTATGTGATATATTATGTTTATTGTTTGCGAATGTTGTACCATCCTTGCATCCCTGGGATGAAACCCACTTGGTCATGGTGAATGACCTTTTTGATGTATTGCTGGATGCGGTTTGCTAATATTTTGTTGAGAATTTTAGCGTCAATGTTTATCAGTGATATTGGCCTGAAGTTTTCTTTCTTTGTTGTGTCTTTTTCTGGTTTCGGGGTTAGGGTGATGCTGGCATCATAAAGAGTTTAGGCGTCTTCCATCATTTTGGATTTTTTGGAATAGTCTGTGAAGGATAGGTGTTAGTTCTTCCTTAAATGCTTTGTAGAATTCTCCTGTGAAACCATCTGGTCCAGGGCTATTGTGTGTTGGAAGTTTTTTGATTACTGCTTTAATTTCATCCACTGCTATTGGTAGGTTCATGCTTTCTGTTTCTTCCTTATTGAGTTTTGGAAGATTATATTTTTCTAAAAATTTGTTGATTTCTCCTAGGTTTTCATATTTCTTGGCATACAGTTCTTCATAGTAGTGTTGTATAATCCTTTGTATTTCTGTGGCATCAGTTGTAAAATCTCCTATTTCATTTCTGATTGAGTTTACTTGGGTCCTCTCTCTTTTTTTGTTGACGAGCCTGCTGAAAGGCTAGTCAATTTTGTTTATCTTTTCAAAGAACCAGCTCCTGGATTCATTGATCCTTAGGATAGTCCTTTTAGTCTCTATGTCATATAATTCTGATCTGATCTTGGTTATTTCCTTCCTTCTAGTTGCTCTGTGTTGTCTTTGTTGTTGTTCCTCGAGTTCTTGTAGGTGTAGGTTTAGGTTGTTTGTGTGAACTGTTTCTATTTTTTTTAGGTAGGCTTGTATCACTATGAACTTCCCTCTCAGGAATGCCTTCGCTGTGTCCCATAAGTTTTAGGTTGTTGTAAGTTCATTTTCATTTGTTTCAAGGAACTTTTTGATTTCTTCCCCAATCTTGTCATTGATTCATTCATTGTTCAATAGCATGCTATCAGTCTCCATGATTTTGAGTGTTTGGGGTTTCTTTCCTTTGGGTTGGTTTCTAATTTCAGTCCCTTGTGGTCAGAGAAAATACTTGGTATGATTTCAATTTTCTTGAATTTGTTAAGGCTTGTTTTGTGTCCTATCATATGGTCCATTTTTGAAAATGTTCCGTGTGCATTTGAAAAGAATGTGCATTTAGCTTCTTTAGGGTGAATGGCACCATATATATCAGTTAAGTCCATTTCTTCTAGGGCATTGTTCAATGCCACAATGTCTTTGCTGATATTTTGTTTGGAAGATCTGTCCATTTTTGACAGTGGGGTGTTAAAATCCCCTACTATAATTGTGTTGCTATCGATATCTTTCTTGAAGTCCTCCAAGATTTTCTTTATGTATTTGGGTGCTCCTGTGTTGGGTGCATATATATTTACAATGTCTATGTCTTCTTGGTGGATTCTTCCCTTGAGTATTATAAAGTGCCCTTCTGGATCTCTCTTGATGGCCCTTTTTTGGAAGTCTATTTTGTCTGATATGAGTATTGCTACCGCAGCTCTTTTTTCTTGTCCGTTTGCTTGGAAAACTTGTTTCCAGCCCTTCACTTTCAGTCTGTGTAAGTCTTTTGTCCTGAGTGGGTCTTTGTAGACAGCATATGTGTGGGTCATGCTTTCTTATCCATTCCACTCTTCTATGTCTTTTAATTGCAGCATTTAATCCATTTACATTTTAGGGTATTATTGATAGGTACTTATTCATTGATATTTTTTTTGTACCTTTGGTCCTCTCTCTCTCTCTTTCCCTTCCTTTCCTTAAATCAGTCCCTTTAGCATCTCTTGCAGAGCTGGTTTGGTGGAGGTGTATTCTTTTAGACGTCTGTTGTCTTGGAAGCTCCTTATTTGGCCATCTCTCTTGATTGAGAGCCTTGCTGTGTAGAGTAGTCTTGGTTGCAGGCCTCTGGTTCTCATTACTTGGAATATTTCTTGCCATTCTCTTCTGGCTTGGACTGTTTCCATTGAGAAGTCAGCTGCTACCCTTATCAGGGCTCCCTTGTATGTTACGCCCTCTCTCTGTCTTGCTGCCTTTAAGATTATCTCTTTGTCTTGGAATGTAGCCATTTTAATGATGATGTGTCTTGAAGTGGGCCTGTTTGGGTTCCTTTTGATTGTGACTCTCTGTATTTCCTGGATTTGTGTGGCTTTTTCTTTCATCAGATTAGGGAAGTTTTTCATCATCACTTTTTCAAATAGGGCTTCTATCCCTTGCTCCTCTTCTTCTCCTTCTGGTATCTCCATTATACGAATATTATTACGTTTCATATTGTCCTGCATTTCCTTTAATACCTCTTCATTCTTTCTGAGCCTCTTTTCCTGTTCTTGCTCTTTTTGGGTGTGTTTTTCTACCTTGTCCTCCAGCTCGCTGATCCAATCCTCTGCCTCATCGAGCCTGCTTTTTATTCCTTCTATTGTGTTCTTCAGTTCAGGTATTGTATTCTTCATTCCCTTTGGCCCTTGTGAATAGTTTCTATTTCCTTTTTCATGTTGACATAGTTTTCAGTGAGTTCATTAAAGTTTTCCTGTAGTTTCTCGTAATTTTCTGTGAGCTCATTGAGCTTCTCAAGCTTCTTGAGCTTTCTGAGATCCAATTCTTTGAACTCAATATCTGATGGTTGGCCTGGCTCCATTTCATTTATCATTCTTTCTGGGGCTTCCTCCTTTCCTTTCATTTAGAGATTGTTTCTTTGTCTTCCCATTGTTTGTGGGAATCTTCTTGCTAGCCTCTGTTTCTTAAATTGATCTGTCAAGGTCTCTGAAGCAGCGAAGTTAATTTTGTGTCACTGTCTCTGTTTTTTGGGCTGACTCTTGTCTGAGTCCCACTCTATTCTCTTCACAATTCCAGGTTTTAATGTCTCACCTGTCATAAAGAAGATAGGGGAAGGGAGAAAAAGAAGAAAAGAAAAAAAAAAGGAAAAAAAATAATAAAATAAAATAAAAAGTAATAAAAAATAAGAAATAAAAATAGGAGAAAACTAGGAATACTAAATGAAGGGAAGGTAGAAGGAATTAAAAAAATAGAAGGACGTATAGTAAGAAGGGTGGGGGAAAGCAAAGAAAGAAACAAACAGAAAACAAATAAAAAAAGAAAAAAAAACAAAAAACAAAACTTCTGTTGGCTGGCTTTAAAGGTTTCCAGTCAGGCCAGCTCCTCTGGTCCTTCTTTCTGTGACAAGCTGGGAAGATATCAGATTTTCTTTTCTCCCTTCCTGAGCTGCACTCTTAGCTGCAGTCTTGCCTCCAGCCCAGTTGCTAGGAATTCGCAGCACCCCTTCTGGGCTGCCTGGCCTCCACACTGAGTGAAGAGTTTGTGAGGTCTGTTGGTCCTCTCAATGGGGCTCGATGGGGCTCCTCTGTTTTTCTCCCTCAGAGGTAGTCAGCACTGCCAGTCTCTGATTGCAGGGCCTGGGTTGTGTCCTGGGCCCTCCAGGCATGAGCTCCATGCCCCTGTATTCGCCGACCCCTCCTGTCTCTGATTTCGGTGCTTGCCAGCCGCTGGCCCAGGTCATGCACAGTCTCCAGCCACCCCTGATTGGCTTCGCAGTGTGCTCCCTGTCCCAGAGCTCCGGGCCTCGGGTCTCCAGGTCAGTGTACTCTCCAATTCCTCTTGCTGGGAGTGCCAGCCGCTGCGGACCGGTCCCTGAGTATGCACCGACCTCCAGACTGCCGGGGACAGAGCCTCTCCTAACAGACACAGAGTGCCTGTTTTGGCTACTCACACATCCCAATCCAGCTCCCTTCCAAGGATCCTGCAATAGCCCT
The DNA here is from genome assembly GCA_004026765.1 of Micronycteris hirsuta. Classification (NCBI taxonomy): domain Eukaryota; kingdom Metazoa; phylum Chordata; class Mammalia; order Chiroptera; family Phyllostomidae; genus Micronycteris; species Micronycteris hirsuta. The sequence continues at coordinate 6,740 of PVJI01010802.1, read as the reverse complement.
GGCAGCTGCCGGGACTGGATCCGCAGACCTCCCAGCTCCCCGCTCATGCCGAGGGACCTTTTCGCTCTGAAGCAGACTCCCTACCATCCGATATTTCAATTGTGTGTAATCTTGGACGCCAATCTTCCTACACGCTGAAATACAGCTGGGTGATTGCTCTGCTCATTAGAAAATCGGCCAGATGTCTCACCAGTGGGCAGGAGGAAGCGAACCCCACTCCCTCCTATTCCGCCGCCATTTTCTCCAACTCCAAAAATACATATTATTTTCAAATGCACATGAAACACTTTGAAACATAAGCTACATGATAGGTCACAAAACAAGCCTCAACAAATTCAAGAAAATGGAAATCATATCAAGCATTTAATTGGACAACAAAGACCTGAAAGTAGAAATCAACCTCTATTAAAAACTCAAAAACACTTCAATTCATGGAGACTGAATAGCATGCTGTTAAACAATGAATGGGTTAATGAGATCAAGGAAGAAATATGAAAGTTCTTGGAAACAAATGGAAATGAACTCACAACAGTCCAAAACTTATGGGACACAGCAAAGATAGTCTGAGAGAAAAATTTATAGCTATACAGCCATATATAAAATCAATTAACCTTATTTTACACAATAATTTCACAGAGAAAATCCACCAACAGAGAGAAAGCTTGGTAAGAGATAAAACATGGGTCGAGAGATGACTAAACTTTCTCACTCTCCTATAAGTTTAGACTACCCTTTCCCTGAGAATCAGTATTTGTCTATGGCAGATGTGAGTGTGTGTGTGTGTGACCATGAATGCCTGCATGCCAGTGTGTTTATGTCCACATATATATGTACAGTTATTTTCTCAAAAATTAGAAATAAAAATGTGGCTCTGTAACTTAAAAAAAATGTTTCAAATAAACAACCTAAGCCTACATCTACAAGAACTGGAGGAACAACAACGAACAAACCCACACCAAGTAGAAGGAAGGAAATAACCAAGATCGGAGTAGCATTAAATGTCATAGAGACTAAAAGAATAATTCAAAGTTTCAATAAATCTAGGAACTGATTCTTTGAAAAGATAAACAAAATCTACAGGCCTTTAAGCAGACTCTTTGAGAAGAAATGGGAGAGGACCCAAATAACCAAAATCAGAAATGAAAGAGGAGAGATTACAACTGATACTAGACAAATAAAAATGATTGTAGGAAATCACTACAAACAACTATATGCCATGAAATTTGAAAACCTGGGCAAAATAGAGAAATTTCTAGAAAAAAAGTATAATCTTCCTAAACTGAATGAAGAAGAAGCATAAATCCCAAAGGAACCAATAATAGCTGCTGAAATAAAAGCCATAAAAAAATATATGCTGGCACATAAAAGCCCTGGAAAGGACAGTTCCAAAGGAGAATTTTACAGAACTTTTTAGAAAGAACCTATACTTCTAGGGCTATTCCAAAAATTCAAAAATTGGTAACAAACCCAAAATCTTATGAAGCCAGCATCATCTTAACCCCAAAACCAGATAAAGACAAAAAATAAAAAGAAATAAAATGCAGGCCAATTTTGCTGATGAAGAAAAATGCAAAAATCCTCAACAGTATATTTACAAACAGTATTCATCAATACATTAAAAAGATCACAGCTACGAACAAGTGGGATTCATCCCAGTGATGCAAAAATTGTACAGTATTTGCAAATCAATATGCATAATGCATCACATAAAAGGTAAGACAAAAATCACATGAACATATCAATAGATGTGGAAAAAGCATTTGATAGGTAAAGCACACATTTATGGTAAAAACACTCAGCAAAGTGAGGGTAGAGAGAGCATACTGTAGCATAGTAAAGACAACATATGAGAAACATACTACCAACACCATTATCAATGGGCAAAAACTAAAACTTCCCACTAAGATCAGGAACAAGACAAGGATGTCTGCTTTCACCACTTCTATTCAAAGTAGTATTGGAAGTCCTAGCCACAGTGATAAGAGAAGAAAAATAAATAAAAGGCATCCATATTGAAAAGTAGGAAGTAAAACTGTCACTGTTTGTAGATATTATAATGTATATAGAAAATCCTAGAGATTCAATGAAAAAACTACTCATCTAATAAGTGAATGTGACAAAACAGCAGGATACAAAGTCAATATTCAGAAATTGAAGGCATTTTTGTACTCCAACAATGAAACATCAGGAACAGAAATCTGGGGGGCGGGGGGGAGGGGAGATCCCATTTGCTATAGCAACAAGAACAATAAAATGTCTAGGAATAAACCTAACCAAGGAGGTAAAAGACCTGTACTCAGAAAACTACACAACACTGAAGAAAGAACTTAGGGAAGACACAAAGAAATGGAAGCATATACTGCATTTATGGACTGGTAGAATTAACATCATCAAAGTGTCCACACTACCCAAAAAACTTATAGATTCAATGCAAACCCTATTAAAACATCAGTAACATATTTCACAGATATAGCACAAACATTTCAAAAATTTATAGGGAACCATAAATGAACCTGAACAGCTTCAGGAAATTTTGAGAAAGAAGAATATGAGTGATCACAAAACCTGATATCAAAGTAAGTTACAAGACCACTGTAATCAAAACAGTTTGGTACTAGCAGAAGAAAAGACACATCTATGGATCAATGCAATATAGTAGAAAGACCAGAAATAAACCCAAGCCTCTATGATAAGTTAATATTTGACCAAGGTGGCAGCAGCATGAAATGGAGTAAAATTTGGCTCCTCAACAAATGGTGTTGGGAGATCTGGAAGCTACATTCAAAACAATGAAAATCTAACACCAACTTACACCACACACAAAAATAAACTTAAGATGGATAAAAGACTTAAATGTAAATCACCACACCATAAAAGTCCTAAAGGAGATTATAGGCATGAAAATCTCAGATATTACATGCAGGAATGTTTTCACTGATATATCCATGAGAGCTGGGACATAAAGGAAAGAGTAAATAGAAAAAGATCAAAATAAAAAGCTTCTGCATGGCTAAAGAAAACAGCAAAATGAAAAGGGAACCAACAGTATGGGGAACAATATGTGCAAATGTTACCACTGACTAGCATTTCATCTACATATATATAAAGAACTGACATGAATCCACTGCAGGAAGGCAATCAGTTTAAAAATGGGCAGAGGACCTGAACAAACATTTTTCCAAGGAGGACATACAATGGTCCCAGAGACATATGAAAGGAGGCTTAGCATCACTAGCCATCAGAGAGACGCAAATTAAAGCCACAATGACATACAATTTCACACCAGTCAGAATGGCCATCCTCAACAAATCAACAAACAAGAAGTGCTGGAGAGGTTATGCTAAAAAGGAAACCCTAGCACACTGTCTGTGAGAATGCAGACTGGTGAAGCCATTGTGGTAAATAGTGTGAAATTTCCTCAGAAAACCTAAAATGAAACTGTCTTTTGACCCAACAATTCCACTACTGGGATTATACCTTAAGAACCCTGAAACACCAATTGAAAAGATCCTATGCACCCCAGTGTTCATAGCACCTTTTACAATAGCCAAGTGTTGGAAGCAACCTAAGTGCCCATCACTAAATGAGTGGATCACAACACTGTGATACATTTACACAGTGGAATACTACTACACAGCAGAAAGAATGAAAGAACTCCTACCTTTTGGGTCAGCATGAATCAATATGGAGAGCATTATCCTAAGTTAAATAATCGAGGCAGTGAAAGAAAGATGCCATATGATGTTATGGAAAAGAGGGATCTAATGGACAAAATAAAATAACAATCAAAATAGAACCCAAATCTATTTTTAATTTTTTGAGGGAATTCCATACTGTTTTCCACAGTGGCTTCACCAGTCTGCATTCCTACCAACAGTGTACTAGTGTTCCCTTTTCTCCATAACCTCACCACCACTTCTTGTCTGTTGATTCATTTATGATGACCATTCTGATGGGTGTGAAGTAGTATCTCATTATGCTTTTAATTTGGCATATTGCTTAGTGAAATAAGGCAGGCAGTGATAGATAAATACCGTATGATGTTACCTATAAGTGGAACCTAATCAACAAAACAAATAAGCGAACATAATATAACCAGAGACATAGAAATAAAGAACCAACTGACAGTAATCTGAGTGGTTGGGGGAGGAGGACAACAGGGCAAAGAAGGGGAAGAGTCATCAAGGACCATGTAGAAAGGACCTATGGACAAAGTCTGTGGGGGAGGAGGATTGAATGTGGGAGCTGGGGTTTTTCACAGCAGGGGAGAATAATAGGGAGTCAATGGAGACAACTGCAATTGTACAACAATAAAAAGTAAAAATATTGAACCAGGTTAAAAAATATATAACTACTGACATGGAAACATGGAACAGTCTGACAGTGAGAGGAGGGGAGGTGGGAAGGTGATAATGGTCAAAAGAAGAGGAAAGTACTAGCTAAATATCTTGTACAAATTACCCACAGACATGGAAAACATTGTGAGAATTGACTGTGGTAGTGATGAATACGATGGGCAGAGAAGGGCAAAGGGGAAAAATTGGGACAACTGTAATAGAATAACAAAAATAATTTTTAAAAAACTTGTTTCCCCCTGTTTAACCCAGAGGTTTTTTTCTTGGAACCCCCCCCCCATCATGTAGAAATCAATTTGGGATATAGTACAGTACACTGATTTTTTTACATCAACACACTTTTAGTATTGAAGTTAAAGAAATGGACATAACATCATTTGGAATTTTTCTTCAGAGATTTTTTAGGAACAATTTTCGATATTGCTTTCTGGCTGGAATTGAATTATAGAGAAGTTGCCAAGGTAGCTGAGTCTTGTATTGATCACTTTTCCCTATCACTCTACCCAGAAATCTTTGTTTTTATTGTTGTTCAAGTACAGTTGACTTCATTTTCACCCCACTATGGACCCCCACCCATCCCTACTTCCCACCGTTGAACCTACCCACTTTGGCTTTGTCAGTGTGTCGTCCTTCATACATGCTCCTTGAGGGACCTTTCCCTATTTTCCTCCATTATCCTCCCCTCCCCTCTGGTTACTGTCAGTTTGCTCTATATTTCAATGTTTCTGGTTTTATTTTGCTTCCTTATTCGCTTTATTGATTAAGTTCCACTTAATGGAACTTAGGTGAGATCATATGGTATCTGCCTTTCACCACATGGCTTATTTCACTGAGAATAATACTCTCCAGTTCCATCCATGCTGTCATGAAGGGTAGTAGCTCCTTTTCTTTCTGCTGCATAGTATTCCACTGTGTAAATGTACTATAGTTTTTTTATCCGCTCATTTACTGGTGGGCACTTAGGTTGCTTCCAGCACTTGGCTATTGTAAATTGTGTTGCTATGAACATTGGGGTGCATAGGTTCTTTTGAATTAGTGTTTCAGTATTAGTGTACAATCCAAGCACTGGAATTGCTGGGTTGAAAGCAGTTCTGTTTTTAATTTTCTGAGGAAAGTCCATACTGTTTTCCACAGTGCTACACAAGTCTACATTCTCACCAACTGTACACTAGGGTTCCCTTTTTTCTACAACCTCTCCAACACTTCTTGTTTGTTGATTTGTTTAGGATGGCCATTCTGACTGGTGTGAGGTGGTATCTCATTGTGGTTTTAACTTGCATCTCTCTGATGGCTAGTGATGCTGAGCCTCCTTTCATATGTCTCCGGGCCCTCTGTATCTCCTCATTGGAGTAGTGTCTCTTCAAGTCCTTTGCCCATTTTTTAATTTGGTTGACCATTTCTTACTAATAAACCCTGTAATGTTGCTAGTGAGAAAAAATTGCTCTCTATTTAATCAGTGTTCTACATATGGAGTTAGTTTGTTTTTTTTCTGTGTATTGTTATTCTTTTTTTAAATTTTTATTTATTTTTTTTTTACTTTATTGTTGTTCAATTACAGTTCTCTGCATACTCACCCCTCCCCTCCCCCTCCAATCCCACCTCCCTTCCCTGCCTCCCCTCCCCACCCTTGGTTCTGTCCATTTGTCCTCTATAGTGGTTCCTGAAGACCCTTCTCCCCATTGTCCCCTCCCCCCTCCCCCTGGCTATTTTTAGATTATTTTTAATTTCAATGTCTCTGGTTAAGTTTTGCTTGCTTTTTGCTTTTGTTGATTATGTTCCAGTTAAAGGTGAGATCATATGATATTTGTCCCTCACCGCCTGGATTACTTCACTTAGCATAATGCTCTCCAGTTCCATCCACGCTGTTGAAAAGGGTATAAGCTCCTTCTTTCTCTCTGCTGCGTAGAATTCCATTTTGTAAATGTACCATAGTTTCTGGATCCACTCATTTGTAGATGGGCACTTAGGTTGTTTCCAGCACTTGGCTATTGTGAATTGACCTGCTATGAACATTGGAATGCATAGGTTCTTTTGAATTGGTGTTTCAGGGTTCTTAGGGTATAATCCCAGTAGTGGAATTGCTGGGTCAAAAGGCAGTTCCATTTTTAGTTTTCTGAGGAAAGTCCATACTGTTTTCCACAGTGGCTGCACCAGTCTGCATTCCACCAACAGTGCAGTAGGGTTCCCTTTTCTCCACATCCCCTCCAGCAGTTATCTGTAGCTTTGTTGATGATGGCCATTCTGACTGGTGTGAGGTGGTATCTCAGTGTGGTTTTAATTTGCATCTCTCTGATGGCTAGTGATGCTAAACCTCCTTTCATATGTCTCCAGGCCCTCTGTATCTCCTCATTGGAGTAGTGTCTCTTCAAGTCCTTTGCCCATTTT
>PVJI01010801.1:0-58821 GCA_004026765.1 Micronycteris hirsuta | reverse complement strand
GGTAATCAAAATGCTAACAAAACTGGAAGAAAGGTGGACGCAAATAAATGAACAAATGAAGAACACGATAAAGATAATGAGGGATGATCTACAGGGAACCAATAGGGAAAAAAAGGAAGCTGGGACTCAAACCAATAGTGTAGACCAGAAGGAAGAAACAAGAATTCAAAAAAATGAGGAGGGACTCAGGAACCTCAGACATTTGTAAACGACCCAACATCTGGATCATAGGGCTGCCAGAAGGACAAGAGGAACACCAAGAAATTGAACGTATTTTTGAACAGATACTGAAGGAGAACTTCCCAGATCTGGCAAAGGAAATAGGCTTCCTGGAAATCCAAGAAGCTCAGAGAACCCCAAAGAAGTGGGACCCAAAGAGAAACACACCAAGGCACATCATAATTACACTACCCAAGATTAAGAATAAGGAGAAAATCTTAGAAGCAGCAAGAGAAAAGGGGACAGTTACCTACAAAGGAATTCCCATAAGACTGTCAGCAGATTTCTCAAAGGAGACTTTCCAAGCAAGAAGGGGCTGGAGAGAGATATTTCAAATCATGAAAAGCAATGACCTACAACCAAGAATAATCTATCCAGCAAAACTTTCGTTTAGAATGGAAGGGCAGATAAAGTGCTTCTCAGATAAGGTCAAGTTCAAGGAGTACATCATCATGCAGCATCTACTATATGAAGTGTTAAAAGGTTTTATATAAGGACTCAGGAGCGAAGGCATCGAGGCCAGATCAGCTACCAGGGAATTCAGATCAGTCATAGCCAAGACGCTTGTGAGATAAGCAAGCAAAATACAACCAGAGAAACAAAATATAATCAGAGACATTGAAGTTTAGAACATTGTGGCAGTAACCAGAGGGGAGGGGGGAGGGGATAATGGGGACAGGGGTATTCAGGAACTGCTATAAAGGACACATGGACAAAACCAAGGGGGAGGATGGAAGCAAGGGAGGGAGGTGGGTTTGCCTGAGGTGGGGTGGGGGGAGGGTAAATGCGGACAACTGTAATTGAACAACAATAAAATAATTGGGGGGAAAAAGATGCAATCTGTAAATTGAAGAGCATAGAAAGCATAATCCAATTGCTATCTTCAAATTTTATGATTTTGTGTTATCTTTATATTAGTTAGTTACTGTGGAACAGTGGAGGAAGTTTGGAGTCAAACTAAAGAGACATGGACAAATAGTCCCAGCTGTATCATAAAGGAGGCACATGACTTTACGAAGTTCATTTAGCTTTCCTGATAAAAGAAACTGTCTCATTTAATAGTTCCCTTTCAATTTAATGGCTTTTGATTATCATGGTTATGTTGTGGATAATATGATGGTATCATGATTATAAATTAAAACTATACACTATACAATTTTGAAGCAAAATACTGAGGGATGTCCTCAATTTTTCTAAGATGAATTTCTTTGAATTATTTCATACAACATTATTTCATTTACTTTCATAAATGCAGTGAAACACAGAACTTGTTGACTACGGCCATCAGCAGGGCATACGATTGTGACATGATGCTGAAACCTCCACGGATTAAGGGCCTCTGGTCCCTTTTATAGCCACTGAAAGATGCCACGAGTGTACTTCATCCATAAAACTAAAGACATCTGTTTAAACCAAATTTAAAAATATACTTTTTTGTTTATTCAGGTACTTGTCCCATTAGTAAACTCGAAAAAAACTTCTTCAAAAGCTAATCAATGGACTGAATGAATGCAGCAGTACTCAACTTGGAGATGGAAAAAGAATGAACACTAAATTAAGTTTAGTATGGCATAAATATTCCCTCCTCCCATGCAGTTAGTATGACTAAATGAGTATTCCCTTTCCAAGTAAGAGGGAGATAAGATGTATTTAATGATTTATTTATGTTGATTTTTGATGTGTTTTTTTTCTTGGTAGGTTTACTGTTTTAAGAGAAAATAGTAAAATATTGAATTTATGTAAACATTTGTTGATTTTCTATTATGTGCAAACACTGATTTGAAAACTTAGAGTAGATCATAGAAAAGGGTATGGAGAAAACTTCACTTAATAAAAAAGGTTGAAGATGAGAGAAAAGGGAAAGGAAGCATGAATATTATCCTGGAAAGTTAGAAGAAGAAAGTAAGCTCTAATAATTCAAAGAAAGATAAATAAAGGAAGGAAGCAATTCTCTAAAGGAGATAAACTCAAGGAGATAAGCTATCTAATGGAGGTAAAAGTGTAAAAAAAAAAACAAGATCAATAAAGACACTATGAAATACTGGGGTAAGAATAGTGATTTTTTTAAAATCCTCACCTGAGATTTTTTTTTATTGCTTCTAGAGAGAGGAAGAGTGGGGAGGGGGGGCAGAGAGAAAAGGGAAAAGAGAGGAGAGAGAAACTCAATGCAAGAGAGAAACACCAGTTGGTTGCCTTCTCATACCTGGGTGTGTGCCTTGACTGGGAATCAAACCTGCGTCTTTTGGTCTAGGGAATGACACTTCTTCCAACTGAGCTGTACCGACCAAGGCAAGAATAATGATTTTTAATTTAAAAACAGGCTACATTATCAAACATGTTATTTAAAAAGGGTACAAATAATATGCACTAATAAAACATGGATGAAAAACACATCCTCGAAAATACAGATTCCTGAAAAGTATTTGATAACATCATTACTATATACTTATCAAATTTATTTAAAAATGACTATATGTATTATTGATGGAATAGAATAATGTGATTTAGAGCAACAGGTATTCAGTAGATTCAAAGTAGTTGCATACACACTCTGCTTCTTGGGTATTGTTTGTAGGCACCCCGGGGCTTGATAGCCTCTAGTTAACACAATGTTTCTGGTCCATGTCTTCCACAGCATCTCGTCCTGTTCATAGCAGCATGATCTTTCTGCTGCTTTGGTTTCACATCAATCACTGTCAATATTGCACAGCTTTCATTAGTGTTTCAATGGACAACTGCAGGATTTCTTTCGGGGAAGCTCTTCACAAGTTCACTCTTGCATAAGAACTCAGCATAAGAGCTACTCTAGTTCTTTCGGAACATGCAATCAATATCATCTATCAAGTGACACAGAAAAATTAGTTCGAACTTGCATGAGGCTTTGGTAGAAAAATGAAACCTTTATAAGAATTCAGAATCTCAGATATCCACATTAATTGGAACTAGTACTTCATTAGTGATGAACCATTTTCCTTCATGATCATTTTCATGTGGGTTTGCTTTTAAGAATCTTCATGTTGTCTAGAGTGGAGTCGTGTGAATTCTTTATATATTTTGGAGATCAAATGCTTGTCCCAAGTATCACTGGCAAATGTCTTTTCCAATATAGTTGGTTCTCTTTTTATTTTAATGCTGTTTTCTTTAGCCATATAGAAGCTTTTTAATTTGATGATGTCCCATTTGTTTATTCTTTCCTTTATGTCCCTTGCTTTAGGGGACATATCAGTGAATATGTTGCTGCTGAGGATCAAATACCATATGAGCTCACCTTTAACTGGAACATAATCAACAAAAGAAAAAAGCAAGCAAAACATAACCAGAGACATTGAAATTAAGAACAATCTAACAATAGCCAGAGGAAAGGGGGAAGGGGGTTGTGGGGAGGGGACTGTGGGGAGAAGGGTTTTCAGGAACTACTATAAAGGACACATGGACAAAACCAAGGGGGAGGATGGAAGCAAGGGAGGGAGATGGATTTGGATTGGGTGCAGGGGGAGGGGGAAAATGCAGACAACTGTAATTGAACAACATTAAAGTAATTTTAAAAAATCTTCAGGTTAAAACTGCATTTTATTTTACCTACATTCTAGAATAACAATATGCTATAATAACACTCAAGAGTTGTTAAAAACCTGTTAGGCTTTAGACAAGTGCTGTATTCTCCTGACGGGAATTTTTTTCTGTCCTTAGAACCTGTAGAGCACACTGTGGTGCTTACTGCTATCCAGTTTATATGATGGTCACCTATTCACGTTTCATTTCTCCTCCCAGACTTCGAACTTCATTAGGGCAGAGGGTCTGGTGTTCTTTGAATCCTCCATAGTGCCTACTATGGAATGATGTATTTGGTAGACATTTAATAAATATTTATAAATAATTGTGTTAACAAATGCATATTTTTCTGAGATGATTTATATTGTACAATACGTGCAAAATGCAGAGATGTTCCCCAGAGAAATTCAGTCTAACTTAAAAGAACTACTTTTAAAACAGCAGCGGCATTAAAATAAATGTTTTTATATTATGCTGTTGTAAGCAAAAGGATTATTAAAGGTCACAGGCATAGAATACTGTTGTTAAAAATGCATTGAAATTAAATATGTATTTCCATTTCTAACATTAAGGACAACAAGGCTTTTTTTTATTCTTCATACTATTAAGATTAGCTAGCTTCATGGAAAATATTTCCAAATGGTGGGTTATATTCTCTACAATAGTAGGGAGTACAAATATCAAAGTTAAATAGCATTTTGTACAATTTTTAATCTTATAAATGCTCTAAATTCTTCTCTGTCTCTACACTTAAGATTTCAGATTTTAAAAAGTGTTTTATATTAATACATGCTGAGGTCACTGTTCTAGTAATACCAGCTGAAAAGTCAAGAAACTGAATCATTGTGTGGTAAGATTCAAATACATCAGCCCGAGGGGAACAGGGTGGTTTGATGGTTGTGGCAGATAGTGCGCTGATTCCATTTTAGCCATGTTCAGTTGGAAGGATGCACCTCTGCCTCTGTGCTTTATTTGATACGATTCATTATTGAGAGATACTGTCATTGTTTTAGGATTGCTCTTTACAAAGAGTTCATGGATTAAATAAGCATCCTTTTTCCTAAAGCATGTGTTTACAATGACATCCTAACAGTGAGGAAGCGTCGCCCCATGCACTAAATGGGGCTAGACTGTAGACACGGACTTCTAAATCCTGGGGATACTCAGGAAAATGGGGGAATTAGCCTTTCCCATGTTAGCCTTGATGATGCAGGGGTTACTTATGTATTATATCTATGGAGAAGGGAAAAGGATGAAATTATAGGATTTTTTGATTTGGTATGTGGGTCAGGTGGTGTAACAAAAGAAAATGAGACACAATGAAAAGCCACTTTGAACTTTAAAAGACTAAACTTCAAAAAAAAAAAAAATGAAGAAATGGCAAAGAATCCGTGAGGGATAAGAACAGGACATTATAAGAAAAACTTAAAAATTGTACTATCTACGCTTTTGCAAATTTTGTTCACCATTGTCTTAATATATATACATTTCTTGAATATTTTTATCTGCCTTCAGTAACATGAAGATTTTATACTATTAAACATTCTATGTGGGGAACCATTAATAAAAACTGAGTTGATGAAAAGCAAGAAGGCACTCGTCTTTTGTTTTCTTTGCACTGGAAGCTGCTCAGGTTTTATTCTAAAACTGGTTCACGTGTAATGGATTGTAAATATACTCAATAATTAAAAGCGGGTGTTTAGAGTTGCCCACATGCATGGTAACAGAAATGTGAGGAGGAGCTGCCTTTGGGTTGATGTGAAAACTCAGCTGCTGGGTCTTCCAGCAATATTCCATATCAGACTCCAGAGATTGTCTTCAATACCTTCCTGTTTCTAAACTACCTTGAGTATATACACATATATATTTTTTTTCCTTTAGGATTTGAGTTTATGCAGAATAATGAAAATAAATAAGGTTAGATTTTATTGTGATAATTACATTATAAATTAAAATAGGAGAATTAGTTCATATTGGTCCATATTCAAGGTCAAAGTCTTCCCTTGGCCATAACACAATTTCAAGTGCAGTGATAGTGAGGGTCACTCGAGGGGACCATTTGGCTGGGAGGCTCTTCCTGGGGAGAAGGAGCAGTGTCTTCTAGTGCGTCTAATGATCTGTGAAATGGCATGAATCCAGGACAAGACTCACCCCTGTGAGTCTCACAGAAATTTAAAAATGTCCTTCATAGTATTTTCCTTTGTCAAAAATGTAATTTCCACAATTCCAATATCAAGTTTACTTAGTCACTTCTCTTAAAATAAAACCAATGAAATTTACCACATATATTCTGTGCTTGACACTTACGGTGGAACTGTCATTTATCAGCACTATGACAGATCTTTGTATTGCCTTCCCCTTTTCAAATACCAGAGCTTGCTCCCAAGTCACAAACTATATATTTACACTGAACTTTCTCAGTATGATTGTAATTCAAATACTAACATTTTTTATTTTACCTTTATGCAGTTAATTTTATACAGAGAGTTTAATAGGTTAATTTCTCCAGTTCTATTTTGCATTCTAAATAAAATTAAAAGTGATTTATTTCTGATGTCTCTGGTAACATTATTTTACAAAATATTGAAATATAAGAATTTCATATCTGATTGCGGATAAAAAGAGATCAATTGTAGTTTTAACTAACAGAACACATCAGCAACGCTGTATGTCATCTAATTTCTTAATGTCCCATTTTTAAAACACTGTATGTATGTGAGGGATTATTGTCATAGGTATACAGACAAATGCATTCATATTTGTCAATCCCACCCCAAACTTACACTCTCCAAAATCAATGAATAAAAACTGATGCATACTCTACAGTGTGTGTACTTTTTAATAATGGATTTAAGAATAACATTTCCAACATTCATTTACACAAAAACTGTAACTGACAAGTTTTTATTATCACAATCATGCAGCCAGTCCAGAAGATACTGCCCATATATTACATAGTAAGTCAGTATAGGACACCTAGGAAATTTGGGCAATGTCAGAATCTGAGACACTAAGAAGTAGCAACTCTTAAGCATGTGTAGTCTATTATGAAATAGGGAAAACAGCCTGGAAACTGAAGTAAAGAAGATTTAAATTTGAAATTCCTTCCTGGCCGAGAGACATTGGGCAAGTAGCAAAGCAGCCCTAGTCATAGCCTGATTGATATATGAAGCAGGCACTGCGCTAGACACCTTACAGGCAAGATCTCGAACAAAGCTCAGAGCAGTCCTTTGGGTTACTACTATTGTCCCTGTTTTGCATTTCTGAAAACTGAGACTCAGAAAGGTTCAATAACCTGCCTGAGATCATGATGTCTAGGATGTGGCAGAATCCATTTGTAACCTAAGAACACAAAGCACCAAGCTATTGCTAGAATCTTGGGTTCCAACCTAATATTTCTAGTTATTTCTCAGAATTGTATTGAGAATCAAATAACACAGGTTATTATAAAAGGTTTTGTAAACAATAAACTGGTTGTTATGTATGTGATTTCCAAAAGTGTCTTCCAGGTCTCGGATTCTGATTTTATTATTGAACTAGGTGTGAAAGACGGCTCTTTTGACTTGTAGAATCTGGATTTCTGTGGTCCAAGAGATTTCCAATTGTTGCCTTCAATTAGTTCAATAAGTTATATCTAGAGACCACTTGTAGGAAAGCATTGTCATGGCAGATAAGTTTGTTTTTCTTAATAGTGTCTAAATGTCAGTGCAATTATACTTGATCTGTGGATTCACAGCTTGAATAATAATGCAAATCTACATCCAGAAACATTTACTCAGAGTTTATTATGATTTACACACTATACTGTATTCTATGTTCAGGGGATACAAGGAAAATAGATGGAGACTATATCCTTAAGAAGCATGCTTATGGTCTACTGAGCAAATTTGCATTTTATGAATAATTTATAAGCTTATACTTTAAAATCAGATACTTTGAATTTGACAGTGAGAAAAAATAATACTTTAGATGGATATATATATATAAAACTTCAAATAAATGACAATATTGCTGGTTGTGAAAAGCATATTCATAAAAAATCTTAAGTTTAAGGCCTATTTAAAACAGAAATACATCTAAATGAAGTAGTAAAGTTCCTCTGTTTAAAGTGTATCAATTTATTAAGGTCATGTAGTCATCATTAAGCAACGACGGAACAGTTTATCATAATATAGAAAATATAAAACAGAACACAGTGGAGTTACTATCCTCAAGGAACTTCTATGTTTATATTCTGATTTGCTTTAAATATTGCAAGGTATTAGTGGGACATTGCTTCAGCAAATATCTTAAAAGCTGAGAAATCTCCCCCTAATCAAAGACACTTCAGTCCTTACCTCCCACCCCTGTCTGAGGCATATTCCAGAGTCATGTGTTCTCTGGTGACTTCTGAAAAAACATTTTTTGCTTAATTTGTTCTTTTTGTCAGGGACCACAAAGTCAAATGCTTACAGGCCTAAATAGAAAATAAAAATAGGTTTCCAAGTAGGTTTCTAAGACCCAGCTAGAGAGAGCAGACCTTGTTTATTTGTGTATTGATGACTTTTTTATTGTTGTTCTATTACACTTGTCCCAATTTTCCCCATTGCTCTCTCCTGTCCCACTCACCCCCCAAACCCCCACCCCACTCCCACAGTCAATCCCCACCCTCTTGTCAGTGTCCATGGGTCATTTACACCTGTTCCCCTGTTCCTTGACTAGGCCCTTCCTCTTCTTTCCCTGCTTATCCCTTTCCCCTCCCCCTCTGGTGGCTGTCAGTCTGTCCCTTGTTTCCATGCCTCTGATTTTATTCTTCTCATTTGTTTGTTTTGTTCATTAGGTTTCTCTTATAGATGAGATCACATGATATTTGTCTTTCGCCACCTGGCTTATTTCACTTAACATAATACTCTGCAGTTCCATTCATGCTGTCCCAAAAGGCAGGAGCTCCTTCTTTCTTTCTGCTGTGTAGTATTCCATTGTTTATTAACTCCAGGCCACCTAAGCTCTAAACAGTTGTTGCCATTAGGAAACGCTGATTCATTGTAATAAGGATTTTCTAGTTTTCTAAAAAAGTCAGAGATCCAAAATTTTGTGTACAAGCTACCAATTTTTAGGAGGGAAATTCAGTTTTTAAAGTCTTGTGGACCAAACAATACACACTTTTTGTACTTTCCTTCCCATGATGTTATCTTCACCAGAAATCTTACTTTTTAATGTGAAATGTATATATTCTGACAATCTTCTTGTTCATCATTTTAACTGACATTTACATGCTGATAATTCTAAAAGCCATACCTCCATCCCAGATATTTCTGCAGCTACTTGAATACTCAACTGAGTATAGAACTTCACTAGACAGAAATTTCTAACAAAATTAGATCTAAAATGAAATGCATAATACTGCTTTAGGGCTTCTTATTCCATCTTCCTTTCATATCTTTATAACACACACTCCACTATGTTTTAAGTCATAGTTCTAGAGACCCCTTCTCTTCTCTTCCAACAGCCATAAAATCTGCATTTTATTTTGTACACACGAGGCTGAGTGAATGCTTTATTTAGTTATACCCATGATTTCTGTGGATATATTTTCAGAGGACAATATCTAAACACTTTATATGATGTATTTTAATGCATATTGTTTTACATATTTCTAATTAAGATCAAGCTAAGTAATTTTCCTCTTTAATGTATAATTTAGACTCCTAAAACACAAAGAATTTCATTAACCTGCCAAAAATGCACATAGCTAGTGTGCAGCAAACCTTGGAATTGAATCTGGGTCTCTCTCCACAGCCTATGTTCTCTCCTTTCACCAATGAGCTCAGTTTGGAAGAACGGAAGTGTTTCTACACATGGAGAGAAGGTAGAAATATACTCAAAGCAGTGCTATGATTTTTGTTATTATTATTTAATAATAATTAATTATTTAATCCTCACTTTTTTGTTATTAATTATTTAATCCTCACCCAAGGATACGTTTCTTGCTTTTAAAAGACAAAGGGAGAGAGAAAGACAGAGAGAAAAAAATATCCATCGATGTGAGAGAGAAATGTCGATATGAGAAACACCAATAAGTTTTCTCTCACATGTGTCCCAACCAGGTTCCAAACCCACAACCTAGGTGGGTCCCCTAACTGGGTACCAAACCCACCACTTTTTGGTATGTGGAATGACAGTCCAACCAACTGAGCCACCTAGCAAGAGCAGTGCTATTTTCTTTGAAACTGGGTGTGAGAAACAACAGAGGCTATAAAGTGAGAAGTATAATTAAAGAGCAGATTCATCTGAAGAGATAAGATGAGAAATCAGTTAAAACCATAGACAGAAAGAATGTAGAACAATGAGGCACCATGAGAGATGAGTGGGACTTTCGTGGGGTTCATTTGGTATTTTTGCATCTGCCCACTTTTCTCTCAAGTTGATCCTTCATACTGACGCCAGAATCACGGCCTTTGAATTCCATTTTTTATAATACTAGTCCCCTGCCTAAACTTTCATATGGTCCTAGTTATCAAATTATTTTATTGGCTTGTATAGTCCTGAATTTATAATAGTCTTCCTTATACCTGCTTCCCCTCACTCTAATTCTTCTCCAATCCAACGAGATCCTTAGCTGTGCCATCCCAACCCATTTTCCAGGTTAGTGCTTGTGCCTGCTCTGTGCAACTCTCTTTAGGCCTCTTCTTTTCCGCTCCATTCCTTTTATGACAAGATTAAATTCTACTTTATTAAGGTTTATGTTTATGAAGTGTGGCCTCTTATGATACTCATTCTTTGGTGATTACACTGTACCTTCTAATTTAAAACTTATTCTCTTATTTCATATTAATTTACTTCTGCATTTCTACCAGCTTATAAGCTTTTAAACATGCAACAACACATCTATTATTTCTTTTCAATAAAGTGTGTGACAATAAAGGAAGCAAGACAGTTGCCAAATGAACATTCAGTTAACTAAAGTGACAATGGAACACTTAAAAAGCTGAATATTAGTAGGAGCCGAATAACTTAGTAACAAACTCATAGATGCATAAGGAAAACAGAATATACAAATGATAAGTAACTTCATTTCTATGAGTGATTTAATTCATAGATATTGAGTCTAACCAGAGTCTGACAAAGGATTTATTTTTCATTATTTACATATAAATTCAGCATCTAAGTAAATTAACCCAATTGTACCTCATTAATCAAATAAGTCTGGGCAATGTAGAGTCCTTTTCTTTAACCTATTATCTTGGCCTTATAAGAGATAATCAAACAGTCTTTCTGGCTCATGAGGACAGCAAAAAGAAAATGCTTTGGAAGTACATTATAAAGACACTAACATAGGCAGAGCTAGTTGCCTCCTCCCCAATATATCCATAGCATTTGTCACATTGCACTAAGATTTTCAGCAGTCATCACTAGGTTGTGTGCTATCTAAGAACAAAGAGGACTTCTGGCCAACATGGAGGCATAAGTAGACACACTGTGCCTCCTCACATAACCAAAAGAGGGACAACGACAATTTAAAAACAAAAAACAACCAGAACTGACAGAAAATCGAACTTCATGGAAATCTGACAACCAAGGAGTTAACACATTAAGCGCGGCGTCAGTCCCCAGGGACTGACAGTGGACTTTTCGTCTGGGCAACATTGGTGCATGGGACCAGCAGTATCAAGGTTAAAAAATAAGTGTTGTAATTTTAATGAAGTTTTGCCTTAGCTGCACCATTGTGTGCCTGTTTATACTCCAACTCAACACCATCGAGTGGTCGCCAACCCGCTGCCTGAATGGAAAGCCCAGCAGAATTGGCTCCACGCTTAACGTGTTAAAGAAGACACCTTCGACCAGACCGGTAGGCAGGGCGGATCTGGGCAGAAAGGGCTCAATGAAGCGGTTTGTGGAGCAGGAGGGCAATGTGCAGCTGGCTGCCAAGACCCACAGCTGGCAGACCCCGATCCTGCGAGGCTGGGGCTGGTGCAGCGGGAGGTCCTGCATTAGCGTGCGGATAAAGGAACAGTTGGGGAGCCAGACAGACCTCGCAGCCCAGGGTCCCAGTGCAGGGAAATAAGGCCTCAAACCACCAACTGAAAATACCTGTGGGGGTTGAGGCAGCAGCGGGAGGAACTCCCGGCCTCACAGGAGAGCTCATTGGAGAGACCCACAGGGTCCTAGAACATACACAAAACCACCCACCTCGGAGTCAGCATCAGAAGGGCCCAATTTGCTTGTGGGCAGCAGGGGAGGGACTGAAAACAGGCAGAGAGCAGAGCAAGAGCCATTGTTCTCTCTCAGACCCCTTCCCCACAAACAACATCACAATGCAGCAACGTGGGCTTCCCCGACCTCATCAACCCCTAAGTCTCCACCCCTTAAAGTAACAGGTGTGCTGAGACAAAAAAAAAAAAAAAAAAAACATGGCCCAAATGAAAGAAAAGACCAAAACTTCAGAAAAAATACAAGTAAGCCATGAAGAGATAGCCAACCTAACAGATACACAGTTCAAAACACTGGTAATCAAGATGCTTACAGAATTGGTTAAATTTGGTCACAAATTAGATGAAAAAATGAAGGCTACGCTAAGTGAAATAAGGGGAAATGTACAGGGAACCAATAATGATGGGAAGGAAACTGGTACTCAAATCAATGGTGTGCACCAGAAGGAAGAAAGAAACATTCAACCAGAAAAGAATGAAGAAACAAGAATTCGAAAAAAAAAAGAGAGAGAGAAGAGGCTTAGTAACCTCCAGGACATCTTTAAATGTTCCAACATTCGAATTATAGGGTACCAGAAGGAGAAGAGGAACAGCAATAAATGTAAAACTTATTTGAAAAAATAATGGAGGAGAACTTCCCCAATATGGCAAAGTAAATAGACTTCCAGGAAGTCCAGGAAGTCCAGGAAGCTCAGAAAGTCCCAAAGAAGTTGGACCCAAAGAGGAACACACCAAAGCATATACTTCATAATTGCATTACCCAAGATTAAAAATGAGAGAATCTTAGAAGCAGCAAGAGAAAAGAAGACAATTACCTACAAAGGAGTTTCCATAAGACTGTCAGCTGATTTCTCAAAAGAGACCTTAAAGTCAAGAAGGGGATGGAAAGAAGTATACCCAGTCATGAAAGGCAAGGACCTACATCTAAGATTACTCTATCCAGCAAAACTTTCATTTAGAATGGAAGGGCAGATAAAGTGCTTCCCCGATAAGGTTAAAGTAAAGGAGTTCATCATCACCCAGCTTTTATTATATGAAATGTTAAAGGGATTTATATAAGACGTGGAGGGTTATCAACAGGGGAATAGGAGAGGGAGAGAGGGGGAAAGGTACAGAGAATAAGAAACATAAATGGTAGGTAGAAAACAGACAGAAGGAGGTTAAGAATAGTACAGGAAATGTAGAAGCCAAAGAACTTATATGTATGACCCATGGACAAGAACTAAAGGGGTGGAGTGTGGGGGTGTGTGTGGGGTGGAGGAGAATAAAGGGGGGAAATGACACAACTGTAATAGTATAATCAATAAAATATATATTAAAAAAAGAACAAAGAGGCCTCTGTCCCCAGAGTGGAGTACTATTTGTCACTGTAGACTTACCAAAATGGCCTGTGCAACTAGATAGAAATAAAAGGATTTTAGTGGGTCTAGTTGCTGTGTAGGAGACAAGGTTGGGGGTAGAAATGAGAAATGTTGATGCTTGAATCAGAATTTTAAATGGACAGCTGTGGCATCCGTATCCAGGGGCTAGCATCCTGGCAGTGTCACCATTCAGGTGACATATTCCTCATGAGACATTGAGGAAGGATGGAAGGCAGCATGTATGACTGATGTTTCTCAGAGAATCTCATAACTGGACTTTTAGCCTCTAACCTCGAAGGCATGTGTTTTAATGAGCAATACTCTTTACAATCCTTATCAGTCACCTACTCATATGAAGTCCATAAAAATTTGTTTTTTTTATTTTTATAGTTGCAACAGTCACTAATAAGGAATCTAAAACAAGTCCTTTACTGGATGCTCAAAATATTAATTAAAACTCTAATATCTAACCATCATTCCAAAATTCCTCCATTCTCATATTCATATATACTCAGCAGGTATTAATTTAGTGTCAGGCATTGCTCCATGAGCCAAGCACTAGGGATTTGCTCTCAAATTCAATGGCATCCAGTTATCCAGGAGTTCACATTCCAGGAAAATATGTGATAATATTATTGACAAGGTAAGTTCAAGGTGCCATAGGATCATGGCAAAGTAGAGCTTAAGCCGGCTTAGGGTGGTCACAAAATGCTACCTAGAGACAGTGACCAGATACCCAAGAGCCACCACTCCCTTCTGCAGCTACTATGCTTTCTACAAAATTAAAATCAATGAATGTAATCAGGCTTGGTAAGTTATATATTTCAATTGGCAATGAAAAATGCTTGTCATTACCAGTCATTCTCTTGGTCCTTTTAAGTGAGCTATAATAGGTAAATAAAATGACTCAACTTAATACTTTTAATTAAAGTTGATATTTTCATTTTAAAATAATGAAAGTATGTAAGCAAAGAGATCAAATATGACAACTGCTAAGTGGACATGATATTCTGAAAACAAATCCTGATTGATACTGTCTCAAACGTCTAAAGATCTCCTATCTGTGCCATTTGGAAAGAGCAATGGTGGTGAGATTACTACATCTGAATAAAATAATTTAACAAACAAAATATAAACAGAAGTATAGATACAAAAAACAGACAGACAGCTCTCAGAGTGGGGGGAGAGGTGCTGGGTGAAAAAAAGTGAAGGGATTAAGCAAAAAAATCATACACACACACACACAGACAACAGTGTGGTGATAGCCAGAGGGAAAGGGGGTGGGGGGAGGTGGAAGAGGGCAAAGGGGAGATAATGGGGATGGAAAGAGACTTTACTTTGGGCGGTGAGAGCATGATGCAGTGTGTAGATGATGTGTTACTGACTTGTACACTTAAAACCTCTATGGTTTTGTTAAGCAATGTTATTTGAGTAAATTCAATGAAAAATATTAGTATATTTTCTTTTCTTTAGATATTGTTAATAAGCAAAGTACAAATATACACTTTTTGGAATTATGTAAAAAGCTCAGAAATATGCCAATTAAAATAAAAATTCTGCAAGATACTAAAGAAAAATAATCACTATCAGCATTTTGATATCGTCTTTTCAATCTCTTTCATATATTATAGCTCTTATAAAATTAAAATCAAAAGACAACCTATCTTTTCTTTTCTCACCATTATATCTTATATTTTCTTATATATTAAAAGTCTCTAAATC
This sequence comes from Micronycteris hirsuta, assembly GCA_004026765.1. Lineage (NCBI taxonomy): Eukaryota > Metazoa > Chordata > Mammalia > Chiroptera > Phyllostomidae > Micronycteris > Micronycteris hirsuta. Next base: position 43,778 of record PVJI01010801.1, on the reverse strand, counting down.
ATGATGTTTTATAGTTAAATACTATTCTTCCAGGTAGATAGTACATTGGTTGTAGAACAATGATTAAAAAGCATGAGTATTACTAACACTAAATGAAGAATTTCTCTTTGAAATAAAACAGATAAAGTAAAAGTATAGGAGAGGCAAAGACATTATTGCTTTAAAAACAAAAACATTTCAGCAAAATTCCCCTCTCAATAAAATATTCACATTTGGTTTCTAATCATTTCTGTAAAATGAAGGCTTATTTTCAGTCACTTGTTTCCATAACACATTATCATTACCAAATCTTGTGAAAACAGCAAGAATCAATGTTAAAGGCATGTATGTATATATATGTATATTCAATATGCATAAAATGGGTTCTAAAGTACACACTATATTATATAACAAATATAAATTTATTCACAAAGTTATTCTAATATGTACATTTGCTGATTTTATTTTCAAAAAATAAATAAATATGTAAGTAGTATTGGGGAAAACTATGTACATGAAAGTTCATACTTCAATATTTTGAAGGCAAGAAAAAAATATTCCCCAAAAATTATATATTCTATTTTTTCATTGTATTTTTACCTTTGGTAAAGTCTGTGCATACATTCACGTGTATCTCTGTGTGTATGCATCTATGTATTTATTTGTCTACATACATATATACATACATATATATGGTGGTAGTGGTACTAATTCTTATTCTAGTATTACAATTGTTGAACTCACTTTTATTGAACTAGTTCTTACTACTCTGTATTACATGATTGAGAGGAGAGTCACAATTTTAATATATATATTTATTTGTGGCAACTAAATTAAATAATAAACTTCTACCAAGAGCAATAACTTTAAAAAATGATAATCTGAAATTTATTTCAGAATAAAATATGTAGTGTTCTACCGGCAATGATACTAATCTGTAAGGAAATATAATTGCCTTTATACATATTGTAAAGATGCTTGTTTATTTACTTACTTTCTGCCATCAACACCAGCTCTTTTTCAACCTGTTTGTTATCATAAAGGACCTTGCTTTTAGTCTTAAGATATGTGGTTGAGATGATAAACTGAGTATTTTTTGCTGGAAGGAACCACTTTCAAAGGAAAATAGTGAGCTGAATTACATACAATAATGGGTTCTACAAACAGCCCTGAAGTAGCAAATGGCATTTCTTATCTAGAAAATGGTTTCTTAGTGCATTTGGTATGGGAAAGGAACCACGGTTTGTTATATATACGAATGATGAACAGTGGTGCTAGAATTCTTCCTAAAACACCAACATAATTATGTCATAAACTGCTTAAAATGATTCTTGTCTTCTGGCCCAGAATAAAAAACAAAAGCCTATCCTGGTTTACAAGGCCGTTTGCAAGGCTCCGCCTGCCTCTGTAGCGGGCTCACCCCTCCCCGTCCGTCCTCGGCTCTGCAGACCCCCAAGCCCCACCCCGCCTCCATTTTCCTGCGGCACTACGGCTCCCCAAAGTTCTTTGTACACCTTTACATTTTCCTTATGATGCTCTTTTGTTTGCCTGGAATATTCTTATCTCTTTTTACAACATGGCAAAATCTCATGCATCTTTTAAAACTCACATGGATTATCACATTATCTTTATCTTCCTAAAACACCGGTGCTTGGGAGGATGAGAGGTAAAAAGAAGGAATAGAGAAGAGGTTGGGGCAAATCGACAACAGTGATTTCCCATGTCATTTATTGACTAGAATTTCCAAATATTTGCACAGAACCCTGCAGTTTACTACCACCAGGGCCTATCTTTATCTGGCTATGAGCCAGGACTGTTGTGGCAAATTCAAGCTCCTCCAAACAATGAATATTTAAAAAAAAATTATTCAACTAGCTCTATCAACTTCATAAATTATTATAACATTTTGAGGACATCTTTTATTTTTTTTTACATCTTACTAGACACTTTTTTCCCCTATATGACACTGGCCTTTCTGCCAAAAAACAAAAAGGATATAAAGAAAAAATAAAGAATCATAAGATATACTAAAGGAGAAGAAACTCCTTTAACTCAGAACTGTTAGCACATGTAGCTAGAAGATTCTCATTTTAACCATTCCACAATTAAATACGATTAAGTAATACTTCAATTAGTATTTTCATGAATTCAAATTATTCACTTTTTTGATTTTTGATAAATCACAAAAAAATTGGTTTCCAAAACCATTGTATCCATTTTAAATGCTTCATCCCTGTAGTGATTTAATATTCTCTTTATCTTTACCACCAACAGTAGCTAATTTATTATATAAAGCTGTATATCTTTTTAAATTTGTTTTTCTCTGATTAGTTAAATATATTTTACATTTTGTTTACTAGATTTTTCTCCAATATGAATTTTCTGTTGCGCACCTTCCATCCATTCTTTTCCACTTCAGTGACACATGTGTGTGTGTGTGTGTGGAGGTGCACGTGTTCTCCTTTACCCAACAGTTTCACAAGATATTTTCTCCAGGATTGATAACTTCTGAGTTTCTTTTAATGTTAAAAAAGTAAAAATGCTATGAAATGACAATCTTTATGAACGACATAGAGAAATTTGTTCAAATAACTTATTTTAGCAGAATGCACATTTATCTGACCACGTACACATAAAAAGTACTGGTTCTTGACATGTTGTCATCCTGTATGTAACCTGTCATGGCCTGTTCTTAATTTTAATAATCAATATGAATAACCATGTAGTAAAGAGTTACTTGGAATTGAAAATAGTTTGTAACTAAATGAATTAAGATAGTTTTGATGTTTTCAAACAACTGGAAATTTGTGGACATGTAAAAGTCTCTTGTTTTGAATTAAAAAAAGAAAATGGTCTATGGTCTCTATGGAGAGGTTGATTGGTGCCAGCTCATGTGGAAAAAAGAGATAAGTATTAAGTTTTAATTGACTATGAGCTTAACATGAACAAACAGGATGGTGTAACTGACTAATTACAGTGTATAATGTTTAAGTCATTGAAATTAATGTTCTTACCGGGACAGATCACATCAGATCATGGTCTTGAGGGCCATCAATGTGAAGTTTAACGAAGTTTAATTTTGTACCGATCATGACAGGAACATGGGGTAAGTTCGGATCCAGAGGATATTTATAATGCTAGACTTGGATGTTAAACGTTTTAGAAACTATGTGGCATAAGAAAATAAATGTTATTTAGTTTGGAAACGTACAAAGGGGACATGTGATCACTATTTTCAAAAATATGAAGGGATTGAGTCATATAGAAAATAAACTAGATTTGTGTCTTATTCAATTCCAGTTAAGAATTAGTTGTTATACCCAACCAAAAAGTTAGTTTCTTCTCTCCTTTCTCTTATCAGTCAACAAACATTTATTGAGTGTAGAACATAAATATTCCAGGCACTGTGACAGGCCCCAGAGTAGAAGTACTGATAAATTATCATCTGTGTCTTCAAGGAGCTCACAGTCTAATGGAGTTGACAGATTATCTATCTATCATCAATCTATCTGTTTATCACCTTCCAAAGTATATATAACATAAGGGAAGTACTAAACAAGAAACTTGACTATTCAAGCAAAAACTGACTAACATCTGTGCTCATTAAAACATCATCTAGACTTCTTATTCAGAGCCAGTGTCCTAAAATAATGTGCAGTCTTATAAGGTATATTTATGTAATACATAGTATTTACATAATATATTTATATTATGTATGATTTTAGAAAAATCCCAGGACATAAAAACAATGTAAAATGTTTAAAAAGGGAAATAATTTGTTACTGAATAGTAAATAAGGAATTGAGACCCCTGGCTATTGGAACAAATAGGGAAACATTTTGATTTACAAGTTTTCCATTAAAAAAGGAGGAAGCATACATATTTTTCCATGAAATAAAAAAACCTGCCTAGATAAGACTGTATAACTAGTCAAAATTAAGTATTTTAACCAAATATAACCTAATTTCAAGAGAGAGGGATAAAGGGTCATAAAAACTCACGAATTGTTTGTGAAATTTGCTACAGAAGGTGCAATGTAAAAAATCAAGAACTGACAGGAATAACACGGTACATTTGACTCAAACCTCCCTTTTTCACAATTCTTCTAGTTCCATGAACTTTAAGAAGTGCTAAGGAAGCAGTCAATGTCTGAACAGACGGGGTTCTCTTGAATGTGCTTACTAATTCACCTGGGCTTCTCAAATGGGCTTTTTCCTACTTTGAAAGTGCATTGTATCAGCAATTTCTAGTTCTTTTGTTGGCAGACACCACATGTTATAAGCACCTAGAAGTTCTCTTCTACCTGATTTAAATTTATCAAAGAGCAATCTGTCCAGGGCATTGCATGCCAATTGCATTAACAGTTCCACCTTCTTCCTTGTAGGGCTTATTTTCTTCCTTATTTAGCCCATCCTATAAGTTGAATCTACCAAAAACAAATGAGAATAAAACATGCTTAAGATAAAATTACATAGCATTTATTTTGGATACACTACCTCATTGTCTTCATAGCCTCTCTTTGATTTTATTTAAGATAACACATAAAAGGTGTTAACTATCCTAAGGATGCCCCCAAAATTAGTGAAAACTCATCATATATTGCTAGCTCATTATACAAACATAGTTACTGATTCTTTGTACCAGATATTTTGTGAGGTTTTGAGAATATATTGTTTAACAAGACAAATAGTGCTCTATGTTCTGGAAGTGAGAAATATAGGTGCTAAGTAAAATACTTTAAATAATAATCACAATTTGTGAAAAAAGCTAGGAGGATCATGGTGTTGGTAAAATAATTGGCGTTTGGGTGTGGAAGGGCTTATTCTAGTAAGGTTGGCTAGAAAAAACTTACTGAGGTGATGACGTTTACCTGAGCGGGAGAGGGCTAGTCAGACAAATAACTGGATTGGAGGAGTCCAACAAAAGGGAATATCAAGGACAATGACATAGAGAAAAGAAAGGGTTAAGCACGTTTAGGAATCAAAAAGACCTTGCAGACTCTAGCTTGTGAAAAAGGTAAAGAAGTGGGCCACAGTCACATCAGCAAGGGCCATGTTAAAGAGAATGAAAGGCCAATGGAGAGTTTTAAGTAAGGAAGTGCCAGTCTCTGATTTACATATTCAGAGGGATGCCCTAAATTTCAGTATATAAAGTGGATGGAGAGAGATAATAAGTAGAAGCAGGAAATTAATCATTAAGTCATTATAAATGTACAATTGACGTGGACAGGAATGGTGGGGTAAAAATCTAGAACGGTGATAATACGTGTGGTGTACTTTGGAGCTAGAAGAAACAGAACTTGGTCAGATGGTGTGTGACACTAAGGAAAAATTTTTAGAAAGTAACAGAAGGAATTAGGAAGTGGATAATAAAAATGTAAAAACTAGTAGCATATCCACTAGGGACTGCCAGAAAAAGGTAGATGAAGAACAGCAAATAGGAGAATTTGGGAAAAATCAAATGAGGAATTTCTGCCCAAGATCAAATTCAGCTAAGAAAGGGCAGAACTTATCAGTTCACATTATCAGTTCAAAGCATGTATAAAAGAGCAGCTTATTCAAATAACTAGTGGGTACACACAAGCAAAACATTAATTCCTAACACATAAGAAAATAAATTTCAAAAGAGTTAGTGTTATAATATAAAATAAAAATCCTAAAAGTATTAAAAATATGGGATAATATTTTTTATAGTTTTAAGAATAAGGATATCTTTATAAGCATAGTACAAAACCCAGAAGCCATAAAAATGACTCACAGATTTCACTACAATAGGTATCCATAGAACAAAAGACATCATAAGTGAAGCTGGAAACCAAAGGCAAAATGGAAAAATAATTTGCAATAGAGATGACAAAGGGTTAATTTCTACAGCATACAAAACATTTCAGAAATAAGGAAGAAAATATTGGTAAAGGAAAACATGACAGTTCACAGAAAATAAAAAACGCTGATCTTAAATATATAAGAAAATATTCTCAGCTTCACTGTTAATCAAAAATATGCAAATTAAAGTAGCAATTAAATGCCATTTTCACCCACCAGGACAAGTGAAGATTCAAGAGACTGATAATGGTTAGCGTTGTCAGGCCATAGAAAAACAATTATTCTCACATCCTGGTATTTGTAAATTTAAATACTATTTCTTTTTTGAGAAAAATTTCACAATGTCTATTAATAGGAGTAATCTGCATTATTTGATATGGTTATTTTGTTCCTAGGAAATTAGCTCTACAGGAGCATTCACACAAGTACACACGTAGTTTTACTACTATTTTCTTTGTAATATTAAAAATGTGGAAACAACCTAAATATTGATCAAGAGGATATTGAGCATATTTATCATAATTCCTTTGCACAGTGACATACCAAGTGGTAGAAGAAGAAAATGAAATAGCTCTTATATACCAACAGAAAACTTTTTATGGAAAATGTGTAACAAAACACTAATATAATATAGGTTTTGAGTATTAGTTTTATTAGATCCTTTTTATTTATTGATTTTTTGTGTGTGAGAAAGAGATAAAAATCAATTTGTTGTTCCAGTTATTTATGTATTCATTGGTTGATCCTTGTATGCGCCCTGACTGGGAGTGGAACCCACAACCTTGGCCTATCCGGACAATGCTCTAACTAACTGAGCTACCCAGCCAGGGCAATTTTATTAAATACTTTTATTTCTCAATATATACTAGCATCTTATGTTTATAGTACTCTTTATCTAGGTTTGTACAGATTTTTTTTAAAGTCTGAAAAGATCTATAGACCATGTTGACTATGATTATCTCTAAAATGTGGGATTGCAGAATATTTTGACTTAAGATTTATGAATTATTTGAGATTTTCACAAGTATGCTCATTTTTAAAGATAAAAATATAAAAAACTGAAAGAACACAGTGCATAAAATATTTAAAGTTACTGATAAAAGCTGCTCATTTTGGAATAGGCATATGAGCAACAAAAGTGAGCAAACACATTACAGCTTCTCGTGCGATTTTTGCTGTATCTGCATAAATACTGTGACTTATTCAAAGAAAGTATTAAATTTCTACTTTTTCCCTTTGGTTTCTAAGATAGCATTAAACTTTTAATTCATGACACCGTTAGTTTTGTTAAGTTGGAGGCAAGTGATGGCAGTATAAAATTAGAGCAATTTTTACTGAAGGTGATGCTCTTTAAAGTAGTCATTACTACGTTTATTTGGAATCCAAAAAGTTATTTTTTAATTTATTTTAATTTTAATTTTTTATTGTTGTTCAATTATAGTTGTCCCCATTTCCCCCCTCCCCCCATGAGATATCACTTCACATGGGTCAGAATGTCCAGCATAAACAAATCAACAAACAAGTGCTGGCGAGGTTGTGGAGAAAAGGGAATCCTCATACATTGTCAGTGGTAATGAAGACTGGTGCAGCCACTGTGGAAAACAGTATGGAATTTCCTCAAAAAAACTAAAAAAGGAGCTGCCTTTTAACCCAGCAATTCCACTGCTGGGAGTATACCCTAAGAACGCTGAAACACCAATTAAAAACTTCTTAAAGGGAACATGAAAGGGACTGATTGACAGCTAAGCAAGTCTTAAAGTAAAGCATTTGGGGAAATTTGTTACAAATAGCCATAGTCATTCTGAAATCAAATAAAATTTCTATAACAAATATGTGGATTGGCCAACTAATGAACTATCCATTGCTGTTTGTGTAACATTTAAAAAAGCCACTTAGTCATTTTTCCACATGGTGGTATATATGACAAGACTTTGACAATATAAAGTGAGGGGAGTGTCATTGTTTAGAATTCTTAAATTTCTGTGCTGCATTACAAATCACATAGAAGAATTGATATCCAATGTAAAATGCTATGCTTAAGTGAAAAGTGTTAAAAAGGTAACTTTGAGTAAAACATCTTTCTGTTTAGATTAAGAGTTACCTAGCTGCTATTACTCCAAGCGATGGGTCTCTTGTGGACCCTGTACTAACCAAAATTCTGCAGAATTTTCCACAAACTTGACTTTAGGATCTGATGTCATTTATGATTACACAAATTTTCTTAATGACACATCTTCACTTTCTCCACACGTAAAATAATAAGAATAATGTCTGCTTCTTAGAGTTGTGGGAGAATTGAGGTTTATCTAACTTAGGTGTAGCTTCTTTAGGGCTGTGAGAGGGGGCTTTTAGTGTGATTGCAGTTCATTGAGAAGCCCTTTACAAGTTTAGACCATCTCTGTAAGCGTGCGCACACACACACGCGCGCACACGCACACATGGCAAATTTTGCATATAGGTAGAAGTCATCAACCTCCTTAACCCATTCATGAAACAATCTTCCCTGAATAGCCCATAAATCCCACATAAAGTTATCTTCTTTTAGGACTTAGAAATAATTTTCACGTAGATACCTGCATATAAATTAAAGTTAAAAACTCAGTGAGAGGTCAAGAAAGTTCCTATGAAATAACAACAAAATGTATTTATTCAAAACACAAATTACCTTTTAAAAACAAGAGCAGAAAATAAAAATAACTCTTGAAATGTTAAGAGTGACTCAGAAATAAATACTCCATATGACACAGAAAATGTAACACAGCTGAAGTTAATTGAATTCTAATTGTATGCTGAATACTTTCCAAACACTTTTCTAATATTCATAAAATTCATGTGTGGTAGGTATTATTTCCCTGGGTTAAAAGATGAAGAAACTGAGGTTTAAATGTATTAAGTGACTTATCCACTAATCAGATTATAAATTCAAGACCATGTCATTCAAAAGTACAAAAAAGACACCCTCTTACTACCTCTAAATAAAAGATAAGAATATTCGAAGCCAATATATACACAAGAGTATATATTCATAGAATTTATGTGGGGTTAATCAATATGGTTTCCCCTTCCTGGTCAAAACACAAAAGAACACTCTAAAGAGAAGAAATGATGGTTAAAGATGTTACAATTATCCTTGCATTCATTTTTTAAAATTTTGCAGCCTTTGCAAGGTTGATCACTATTTACTTGAAATTCTCCCCACCTTCTGCTCCTATGAAATTACTCTTGCCTAGTGTTCCTCTGAACTCTCTGACCCATTTTCCCTTAGTGTCCTTTTCTGTCTCGCTGCCTCTCAAGTTGTTTCCGGGGATTTTGCCCTCAGCAGTTTTCTCACAGTTCTTGCTGTCTCTGGGAGATCTTGCGCGCGTCCATGGCTTCAACCACCACCAAATGTCTATCTTTAGTTCAAACTGAGCCCCAGAGCTCCAGATACACCTGTCCAACCCTCTACACTGCACATCGACATTGGGATGTCTCTGAAACAATCCAAAGCAGTATATTCACACTAAAGGCACCTTCCCCACTCAAATCTGCGCCTTCCCCTGTGTGACCCTTTCTAATCAGTGCGATCACTGTCAAGTCACTTGTCCAGGTGAGAAATCATTTTCTGTTCTTATTACACTTCTTTCCCACCCTCTCGCACAGACGTTACATCCATCATGAAGTTCGGACAACAGTTCTGCATTCTTGTTTCTGGGTGCTTTTCTCTCTCCCCCGTGCTTCTACTTTTTTAAGTGCCTACCACCCTAAATTGTATTACTTCAAGACTCATCTAATCGGTCTTCCTGTTTTGTTCTCTTCCTATTTATTCTCCCTCTTGCAACCAGCCTGTTCCTTGTATTATATAAATCTGATCACATCACTGTTATGTTTAAATTATTTATGGGTCCCTTTTTTAATTCAGAAAAGTCCCCTTACAGCAGCTACAACACTCTTTGTGTATCTGCAAAGCTTCACCCCTTCACACACTGCTCCTTTTCCTCATGCTCAATCTACAACCAGACTGAACCTTTCTCAGTGGCTCAGACTCACCTGGCCTTCCTACACCTTGGTGCCTTGTCATATGCTGCTTTTTTGGTTAAGCATGCCTTCCTTCTACTCTCCTTTTTGAATTACTCAACTAGATCCTTAACACCCAGATCAGGTGACATCTCTCCTAAGAGGCCATGCCAGGTTTGGCATTAGTATCCTTCCTGTGTGTGTCTTCGTCACAGCACTCGGCTTCTCTGTCATAGCACTTAATCTTACTGTACTTGTAACAACTGACTTGTCTGTCTTTTCCACTGGACTATCAGCTCCTGAGGGCAGCAACTATTCTTATAAGTTTCCAGATTCTCATTTCTAGCATAGAGTCTTAAATACCCTTAATAAGTGTGTTTAATGATTAATGGATACATTCATTATCTAATCTAATGAATGAATAAATTCATTACGTAATATGAACTCAGTCCTTGCTATATCACTCAATGTCACATGATTAATGAATAAGTTGCCCAGAAAAGTCTTGTTCTCTTTCGTTCAAAATGTTGCAATTAAATTATAAGAAAAGATTAATGACAACTCTGCTTTTTTCTTTCTTAGTTCAAGTAATATCAGTATAGATGTATTTTTCACACCCTATGGCCTACTGGTAAAAGTGCTAGGATAATAGAAGATTTGGGTTCAAACTCCGACTCTGCAGCTTATTAGCCATCAAATCCTGGGCGAGTTAAGTAACTCCTTTGAACCAAACCTGCTGCATTACAAAATAGTGACTTTCTTCTCAGACTGTCGTCCTGCAAGATCAGTTTGTGGTCAGATAACACAATGTATGTGAAAGCATTTAAACGCTACATTTTGTCATACAATGTAAGGTATATTTATCTTTCATTTTCAATTCCTGAACAATAATAAAATTCTGTAAATAAGATGCATACATATTTTCCAATTTATGTCAGAAAGTAAAAATTTTCCTCTTTAAGAAATTAATACCACTTGGAAAAATCCAGATTAAAAAGTGTGTAAGGAGTTTTTCTAATAGTTTTTGGGAGATGTAATAATCCTGTGATAATTCTGAAATAGATCAATGCAAATTATAGATCACCCTACCATTTTAGAAAGGAAAAAAACACAGGAATATGACTCATCTTTGTCACTAATTTCACAATGGAAAATGAGAGAAAGAGAGAGGATATTATAAAACTGAAAAATCATTTCAAATAACATAGAATCTTGCTATCAATTCAAGGAAGCCTAATGAGAGTTACAGTAGAGTTACAACACTTATTTTCCTAAAAATAGTCAAAAGCCAAACAATATTTAATTCTAATGTATCTGTAGTAACTTTGCAAGTAAAACCATCAAAATTTTATTTTTAGCATGTTTAAAATTATTTTATCAGCATGTAAACTTTTAGAATGTTTTTTTATGGCTTCATGTCTCTGAAAGAGAATATGTACAATGTTTAAACATTTTTGAATCAAAACAAGAAGATTATTAGTATTTAACATCGTTATATTCAAGGAGACTTTACTAAGTATGTAAGTGGGAAAATGCACAGAACCTACTGACACCGTGTCACAGTTTCAGTGTATTTAGATTAACTAAACAACTTACTTTTACAAGTAACAGTCATCTTGGATACTTAAAGTTGACAAGTAAACCGACCACAGATAGAACTGATATTTAACTTAAAAAAAAAAAACTTTTCATCTTTACTAGGATATAATATCCAGTCTCCAGTCTATTTGTGATTGTTATAACTTTTCAACTCATCATCTTTTAAACCACTGATTTGACAGATTTTTGACAGAAAAGAAAAGGAAAAAACACCATTAACACAATTATTAATTATGTGGTTCTTCCTATTCAAGTTTAAAAAATGGAAATAGTCCATAAAATGCTTCTATCATTTCACCAAAGTGGCAATACATGACTAATTAATCTGCTTTACTATGTATATTCTATCGCTCTTCTGAAATTTAGAAAAGCTATTTCAGAAACTGAGTATTTGTACTTTATATTGTGAAGGGCTGCCTTGTTAAAGGGTTGATTCATTTACAGATTTCTAATATAACTGTAATAAACCAATAATTTCAACACCTCTAATATTTTTATCTTTCAGAAAATTAGTGATAGACTACTTTAGTATTCTGTTTTTTACTTCTGGTCAAATTTAATATACATTGTCCTCCAAATAATATCTCCATTACTTAACTATTGGAAAAATATAAGAAAACAGTCTGCTTTCAGGTTGTCTCAAATATTTTTCATAAGACATATCCAATTGAGCTAACATGTTTGTTTGCAAAGATAGCTATTTTGGGTCAATTGTGTATTTTATTGAAGAACATTGACCGTATTGAATTTATTTTTTAAATGTTTATTTTTCTATTCCCCATACTTTGGATATATCACAGCAAATAAATGTATACCTTTAGCTACACTTTGAAATATTAACATTTAGGCTATTTACTACACCTATTTTGCTATTAAAATAGGTCATAATTTTATATTATCTGTATTTCCTATCATTTCAGCTTTACATTGAGCAAAGTGTAACTTGCCAACAATGTAAATAATTTTAAAAATATTTGAATTTAATCTTGCAAAAATATTGTTAAAAATAAATTAAAACTATGAACTAAAATTATTTTTTCTCCCTTAGATTCTTAGAAGTTATACAAAAATTGGTAAATTTGTGTTAATCAGGTTTAGTCTTAAGCAGTATATAAACTCTATTACAGAATGTTTAGATGGCCCAAAGCAGTCTTAGAATGCTAAATTAATTGTGAGGCAGAAGAACCAGCATTAAATTATATCTGTCCAATAGATAACCAATCATTTTTATCCTTTAATCTGCTTTTTGTCTTTGATTATTCATTCCATAAAATAAACATATCCTTTTTAATGGTCTTAATTCTCAGACAGACTAGATTCTGCAGTTTTACAAGAATCCACTGCAGGTAAATCACAATTCAAGTAAACCTGATCAGTCAAATATTATATGTTTATATTTAATACAACATAAAAAAATCTAAAAACCCAGTCTGTATCACCGTGAAGAATAATTACCATTTTAATTTTCCAGAATACTATTTTTATCCTTTTGTACCCAAAGGAATAAAGCTTGATATATAACACTGTCTCATACTTACTGCTTCCATTTCCCCATTAACTAGACTGGAAAATCAGGCTGTCTATGCTCTGGGGCAGTCCATTCAACATGCACGAGTCACCTGACCCATGCTCTCTGATAACTGACTTTTCCCAAATTCACCTTAGGTTTGCCTTACAAACATTCAGCATACCCATTTCACCCCCAAAATTCATTTTTATCACTAGAAAATATATTTTGTCCTCTTAAAATTTACGCATCTTTAGAAAGATATTTTAAATATGTATGCAAAATCAATTAATGTGATTATGAAAAAAGGTGGTATCCCTAACATTGTATTGCAATGAATTCAAAATAAGAAAACTTAAAGTTTACTTAGTTTCAATTTTCTCAACCTTAAATGTGAAAGAATAGCATATTATCTATATTTTATACCTTTTTCACTGTGTGCAGCTTCCTATCAAGTGTTAGTAGTAACACTTCATTTTTCATAATATATTCACTACATAAATAGAATAATACTAATTAAAATGATCCTGAATGAAATTAAAAAATGATGAGGAGGAAGAAAGGATTATTACTTGATAGTTTATATAGCTGAAAGACAAAATACAAATTCTAGAATACTTAAATACTTAATTTGTGAAAGCAAAACAAAACTAATATATTTGTCACTTTTAAGAAAGCCTCTCAAAAAATAACAAAAATTAATGTTTAAATAGGAATTTACTGTTGACAAAATCCCTTTACATATACTGGGATCATTGTTTTCAAAGTTAGTAATTTTTGTCTCCATAGAATCTCAGTAAAACATGAGAAAAAATTTTAAATAAACACATAATATTTATATACAAAGGAGACTGCTTTATACCTGGAATTACTTGAATTGTTGACATCCCTTTCAAAACAAAACTAGTAAATTGTAAAATTTGCAAAAATGAAAATCCACAAACTTATGTCTAATTTATGTGCATTTATGCTTCCTCCTTCTATAATGTAATATTGATTTTATCACTAAATAGCAAATGATTTTTCTAAATTAGGTTGTGTTCATAGGAACTATAGCATTCTTGCAAAATAATACAAGTTTGTCACTTTACAAAATGTCAAATGTTTGACCTCCTTATGAAACCAAATTCTAAAATAAAGTAATGGTTGGATGCCAAAAATTAAGAAAACAATTGCTCACACTATCAGTTAGATGAATTAATGGCAAATAAATGTGAATTAAAATCAATTAAACAGATATCCTCCAGACATTTAAAAACTTTGCTTTCAATTTCGCTTATTTGTTCAGTACAATTTCTTGGAGAGAAAGCTTTTAAAATTAAAACACACTAACTTGATATAATAAAAATACTCTATAATCAGATTAGACATTTTATTACCCTTGTGCAAAATTTTATGTAGAAAGTATTCTGAAATGTCTTATGTAATGTATAACCATTATCTTAACACATAAATTTTGAGCAGCAGTAAACTGGCATGTAAAGCTGAAGAGATATTTAAAATATTTCCTTCAAAAGTGAAAATGCAATGCAAATGTTATATTGACTGACCATATTTTAAAGAGTTTTCAATTAACCCACAGTTGATTACAATTTTATTACATTAAGTTATACAGTATTTTTGTAGAGGAGCACTGTACAACTCTCATTATAGCATTAGGTGAGGTCACCCAGTAAAGTTTCAATGTGGTTTGTGAATTCAGGTCGATGGGAGACTGACGTGATTTGGCACCAAGGTAATTCATGGAGTTATATCCACAGGATATATGCATTATGTGATAGTAAGAGACATTTACAACCCAGAATATAAGGGCAGGGCAGCCTCCAGTGACATCACCAAATCATCTGCGGCATCAGCCAACCGTCGAGAATACATATCCTCCATATCACTGCTTCCCTCTCTTTCTCACTGTTAGCAAATCTTTCATTGCTTTCATCAGTGTAAGAGAGCATATGTCTACCTTAACAGCAAGAGATATGCTTGCTCAAGTGAAAAACAAATAAGAAAAACCAAAGGAAAAGAACTAAAACTAGACTGAGTACAATTTTCACTGACTTTGACATTCAGGTGTAAGGAATGACAGTGAAATGCTAAAGGAGAAATTAACTTGAATTATCCAGACAAGAAATTTTAAAAGAAGAAGGAAGGAAGGAAGGAAGGAAGGAAGGAAGGAAGGAAAAAAGAAAGAAAGAAAGAGAGGAAGGAAGAAAGAAAGAAAGAAGGAAGGAAGGAAGGAAAGAAAAAGAAAGAAAGAACAACCTCAATATCTCAAGACAAAATCTTGATTTTAACTCTGATTTGTTCTGGAATCAGCCATATGTGGGATGCTTGAATTTCTTTCTAAAAAAATTAAATAATAATAATAAAGAGGAAAGGCACTTAATTGCCTCATTTAAATTCTCTTCTAATTTATCCACAATTTATGTTTTACTTACAAGCATTTGTTACAGCAAAACTGTTGGCTGTCTCAATGTTGTCCACATGAGGTACCAAATTAAAAGGCGCTTCCGACGCATTGGGGCTGGTGTTATGAAGAAAAATTGCTAATCGAAAAGCAGTGTATTCCTGATCTGTGTTTCGGATGAAGAGACCACCTATTAAAAACAACAAGAAAAGCACATTCAATGTTTCCTCTTATAAATGCTATTGCCACCCCACGCACTGTCAAATGCACTGCCATTCCCCAGCACATACAGTTAAGGACCTATCCCTGCCACATCTTGGGAGACTGGCCTTTGTCCCTGAGGTCCTAAAGACTAAAGACTAAAATATATGCTTAGTATTTTAGTCTCTAGGGCAGCTCAGCTCTTCCCTGTCCCAATTTGTCATGATCACAATGACCTCTGAGACCATTTAGTGTGTTTTCCTTTTTCTCTCTCACCCTCCCCACGATTCCCAGCACACTGCTACATCAGCCAGCTTGGGGCATTTCTCTGGAAGATGCATGCAGATGAACAGAAAGAGGATTTGCATTAAAATACAGAAATGAAAGGATGTGGTGTCATTCAGGAAAGAGGGAAATCAGAAAGGAGACATGAACTTTGTTTTTCTGCAGCTGGTGGACTCAGCCTACTCAGCTCCGTTTTGTGCACAGTCCACGAGAAATGATGCAGTGTTGAGGCTGGGTTTTGCTGGAAGGAATTCAATAGCTGCGTCCCATTAAGACAGGAGAGGAGAATAGCACGAAAGCCAACGATGGATAGTTCACCAGAAACAGAGTCGAGATGTAGGAATAAGGGCAAAAGATACAAGAGGAAAACAAAATAAAATGAGAGAAAATTCCGGGGAAGGGATTTAACTTTGGTTAGGTTAACCGGTAGCAAGCAAAGGAAGAGGTTGCAGGTGGAAACGCTTTTTCTCCCCCAAAACAGTCTCTTTCTATAATAGAGAGAAAGATGCGGCGTCCAGTACGGGAAGAAGTGTATTTTTAAAAACAAACTCGACATCCCTTCCTGCTCTAGAGAAATGGATGAAAACAAATAGCACATAAAATGTAATCAGACCCCATGGAGGTTTGTTCCAACTTATTCCAATTCTACTTAAGTGACTTGAACCAGAGATGGAAATGGAGAGCGCGGACTGAGAGGATGGAAGGTGGGCAGTTCTGTGTGTATTTCAATTGAACCTGAACCAAAAAGGCGTTTTTTTTTTTCTTGTACAGGGGAGAAAAGAGAGGAGCGGAGGGGAAGGGGACCGCTGAAGGTTTCCCTGAATTGCTTATCATCAACTCATTTAACTCACTTTTGGATATCTGCTACAGCCACCCACAGGCACACCCCGTGGGGCAGAGCTTACCTATTTGCACGCTGCTTGGAAAGGCTCCCATGGCGAGTCCCCAAAATCCAGAAAATAACAAGACAATCTGTCTGCAAATAATCCTCATCTTCTTTTCTCCTCTCCTTGGCGCGCGCTCTTTCTCTCGCACTCTTCCTAAAGGCTGTTCAGAGAGGCATTGAAGACGATGGCGCTAAAATTAAAAACAATAACAAAAAAAGGGGGGGGGAGGAGAGAGATTTGGGTGGTTTCTAATCGTGACTCTTTCCCTTTAGCAATCCATCGCGAGCTGCTAGATTTTCCCCGCAGTCTCCATAGCCCTGGGAGAGGTTTGCTGTCCGGCTGCAAATGTTGCACATGCAAAAGATGGTGGTGGAGCGTCTAGTGGCTGCTTGCAGGGATGAGACATGCGCTCTCTCTGTGCCTCTCTCGCACTCGCGCTCGCCCCTCGTTTTCTCACATACACACGGACGCTGGCGCCGCGGCCACCGCACGCGTTCCCCCGCTCGCACAGCCTCGCGTGCCCACCAAGCTTGCAGCAGCCCCGAGCACTGCTGTGCTCCCCGCGTCCCCTCCCCGAGCGCGCCGCACTCCCATCGCGCGCCCCTCGCCCACCGCTCGGCGGGCTGCACCTCTGGGTGCTCACCGAGGCGCCCTATTCTCCCGACGCCCGTGAGGCATTCTGGAAACGGGGTTTTATGTCTCCTTACCACTTACTGGCTCCTTCCTCTCTTCTTCCCCTGTCCGAAGAAGGGCCTGCTCTGGGGATGAACACTCTCAGCGCCCCTCTCTTTGCCTTCCCGGCGCCTCTGCTTCTCGACTGCACTTGGCAGGAAACTGGCCCGCGGGCCAGGTCTGCAGCCCGGCTCAGGGGCGCGGGGAGTTCGTGCCTCCCAGGCCCCCGGCCCCCTGCTGCATTCTCGCAGGCTCGCGGGGAGGACCGGCTGCCTCCCTCCCCTACAGCCCTCGCGTTTCTCTCAGCCTCGCCCTCTTCTGCCACTGGGCTGCGCGCGGGGGACTCAGGTCCTCGCTGCAGCAGATTTCTCATCAGCAAACAGCCCGAGAATCTGGAGAGCCTGAGACCGGAACGGATGAGGTGCAGGGGCACAGGAAAGGAGAGGAGGAGAAAAGGCGGCAAAGGGCAGCGGCCCGGGCAGGTCTAAGGGGCTGGTACTCGGGAAGAAAGAATTGGAGGAGGTAAGACCAGAGAAGACAACCCGAGAAGTTGAAACATCCTAGGGAAGAGAGGGAGCAAGGAAGAAAAAAATTAATTGAAATAGCAAAGTTTAGGGAAATGAACAGGATGTGAAAGAAGATCCTGAGAATGAAAGCTGAGTTCCTGTAACATATTCTTTGATAGACATGAAGCACAAGTAGAAATAAGAACAGTGCGAAGCGTTGAGTAGGAAGAGTAACTGAAGACTCTTCTTTCCAGTCTCCATTCAGGAGGACAGTTTTTCTCTATTGCTGTGGTCCACTTCAGGAGTCTGGGGACTCAGTTCAGGGGCTGAGGAAGGCGGGTGGCTCGTGCTTGACACAGTAGGCACAGAGTCTGATAGAAAAATCAGGGTATTTTTATGCACACATTTTTTTGCTAGCTGGGCTTCTGGAATACTCTACTCCACGCCCCTCCCAGAAAACTTAAGCAACACATTGATGTCAATAGTTGTTCTGACTGGGTAGAATGATATTAATTGTGCTAGAAAGTTTTGGAGCTATGATGTCACATCCTCTCCAGGTCACATTTAGGACCTCATTTCACCTGACGGTGGGAGCAATGAACGCCACGTTTCCGTACCTCTCTACTGTTGGAGGTCTCTTGATTTAGACAGTAGCTACACGTCCTGAATTTCATTAAATTCTGAGAGAGAAAGTGTTTTAAAGCTTTACAGTTCTTTGCGTGTCAGTGGTTGCATCAATTCTTTTTGGAGCCCAGAACGCTAGGTTGCACGGGTTCAGCACAAGCTTCTGAGAAACCGTTAGAGGGGGAGACGGCTAGCGCCTGTGTTTACGTGATGTAACCTTTGGGCGAGGTGGAGAACGGATCGATTAATGTGGAAGTCTTCCATGTGCCTGACTTTTAAGTCTTTTAGATTTTTTTTTTGAAACATGTACTACCTTCACTCCTTCAAGCCTCCTTTGTATTTGTAGTTGTAGATGATATTTAATACTACCCACTAAAACTCCAGAGTATTTTCCTCAAAGTGTTTTTCCAAGTTCTGAATTTTACTCTTAAAATCACATCTTTTTTTGTTGTTTATCCACTTTCCTGTTACATTTCACCACGGATTGTTATGACAAAAAACAACCTAATTGTGAGTAATTGGATTGCACAAATCACACATTTGTCATTTCAGTTTATAACGGTTTAGTCTTGCAAGTCAAGTGGGACTTGAAATGTTTCCTTTTTGTCTTTTTTGTCAGTGTAAAGACCAGGGCTGGAAATATCATTCTATTTTTTAATGAAATAGTCCACATAAAACTCAAGTTGAATTTAAGTTAAATTAAAATTTCAAAACCCACCAAATCATTAAACTCATCACCTAGTTGGGTAGTAGTGAAGTTCTGCCTAATACACAGAGGTGATTATTACCTTTTATTCTTCTCCAAACTGAAAGATTTGAGTTTTCATATGGTGTAATGCCACCATCAATAGAAATGCAAGACAAGTTTTATTTTTCATCTAATTGCCATGATGATACTTCAGCTAATATGACCACGAATGGCACAACTATATTTTTCCAAGACAGTAATCTGGTTTTTTGAATTATCATTTTTCCATTTAATTAAAACATCCATTTTACTTTATGAATCTGTTACCTTTCTCTGAATATCTCTATAGAAATCTCCTCATGTCCTACCTGTCTTTTACATACACCAAAAATGACACAGTTTTGGAGTTGGTGTAGCAAGAAAGGCAAGTGGAGGCTGGGGGCAGATTATATGCACTCATAAATAACAAAAAATAATAATAAATAGTGCTGAAGACAAAACAGTGAAGAATGAACTGTGGCTAGTAGTGGTACAACAAACATCTGAACTTTTAATCCTGAGTGTATGGTCCTCTGAACCATTTTATAAATATGACTGGTGATATATCTCTATTATACTCAACTGTGAATTTACATATAGAAAACAATGACCTGAGTCTCTCTTTGGAGAATTTGTAAAGGCAGAGGTAAAAGATCATGCTACATAAGTATAAAAATTCAAAGAATTATTCCTTGCTGAGAAAACCAAAGACATGTACATTTTATTTTATTGCTTTTGTGTTATACTAAGTGAATATTTTCACAATTTTCTGAACCACAAATTTCTAATATATTAAATGAAGTTATCATACCAGAAGATTTTTAAGATTCCTTTGAACTCCCAAACCTCTGATCCTGTGAAGTCAACTCAGCCAGCATTAGGCAGTTTTGCAGTGGCTAAGGCTCAAGTGCTGTGAGGCTTCCGTAAGGAACATGCCACAGCCTCGCACTCAAAATGCTCACATACTTAGCAGAATATGATCACATGCAGTCAATGAATCACTGTCAAAGAGCAGAGGAGAAACAGCACATGGAGTGCACCAGAGAAGGCTTTGTCTAGATTTTTCAGTAAAAAGAGATAGAGGAGAGAGAGAGAGATTTCTAGGTGGGAAAAAAAGGTGTCCAAGGGCTTAAAGGTACAAAGTACATGTTTGCTGGTGTGTTCTAGGGTACGAACTTGAGCATGTAGAGGGTGATAAGAACAGAACGTCAGCTTGGACCATTATGAAGAAAATTGAACAAAGTGCTTAGGATATTGAACCTTGTTTTGTTGGAAACATATATATGAGAAGCTGACAGTACAATCAGGTATGATACTTCTTGTTTTTTATTTTTTCAAGTATATTGTATTGATTATGCTATTAGACTTGTACTAATTCTTCCCTCCTGCTGCCTCTGCCTGGCACCCCCTTTCCCTCTAGCAGTCGTACCCACCTTAGTTCATGTCCATGGGTTGTGCATGTAAGTCCTTTGGCTTCCCCATCTCCTATACTATTTTTAACATCCCCCTGTCTATTCTGTACCTACCAATTATGCTTCTTATTCCCTGCACCTTTCCCCCCATTCTCCTCCTTCCTCTCCCAGCTGATAGCCCTCCATGTGATCTTCATATCTATGATTCTGTTCCTGTTTTTGTTTTTAAGATTCAGTTGTTAATGATTATGAGTTTGTTGTCATTTTACTGCTCATATTTTTGATCTTCTTTTCCTCAGATAAGTCCATTTAATATTTCATATAATAAGGCATTGATGATGGTGAATTCCCTTAGCTTTACCTTGTCTGAGAAGCACTTTATCTGACCTTCCATTCTAAATGATGGCTTTGCTGGATAGAGTAATCTTGGTTGTAGGTCCTTGCTTTCCATCACTTTAAATACTTCTTGCCAAAACCTTCTTGTCTGAAAAGTTTCTTTTGAGAAGTCAGCTGACAGTCTTATGGGAAGTCTTTTGTAGATAACTCTGCTTTTCTCTTGCTGCTTTTAAGATTCTCTCTTAATCTTTAACCTTTGGCATTTTAATTATGATGTGTCTTGATGTGGTCCTCTGGTCCCTATTTGTTCGGGACTCTCTGTGTTTCCTGGATTATATGTCTATTTCCTTTGCCAAATTAGGGAAATTTTCTTTCATTATTTCTTCAAATAAATTTTCAATGTCTTGCTCTTCCTCTTCTCCTTCTGCCATCCCTATGATTTAGGTGTTGGCACTATTGGAGATGTCCCAGAGTCTTCTTATACTCTCATTGTTTTTTTTTTTGAATTCTCGTTTCTCCATTCTGTTCTGGTTGAATGTTTATTTCTTTCTTATATTCCAAATCGTTAATTTGAATCCTGGCTTCCTTTCCTTCACTATTGGTTCCCTGTGGATTTTCCTTTATTTCACTTAGGGTAGCCTTCATTTCTTCCCTTATGTTTTTGCTGTACTCAGTGAGTTCTCTGAGCATCCTTATCACCAGTGTTTTGAGCTTTGCATCTGATAGGTTGGCTACCTCTGTTTCATTTAGTTCTTTTTCTGGGGTTTTGTTCTGCTCTTTCCCTTGAGCCATGTTTCTTTATCTCCTCAGTTTGGCATTCCCCTGTGTTTGCTTCTGTGTTTTAGGTAGAGCCACTTTGACTCCCTGTCTTAACACACCTGTTAAGTTGTTAGGGCCAGAGCCCTAGATATTTGCCAGGGCAAGGCAAACTGCTTCACTGCTCTGTGGCTCTGTGTGTGGCAGAGGGGTCGGAGAGGGGACAATGCCACTGCTTGGCTTCTGGAGGTCAGTCCACTACTAGCCCCACTGCCAGTCACTTTAGCCACTTCCGGTATGCAACTGGCACCCCTCCAGTTGTTGCCCTGATGGTGGTACCCAGAGTAGATGGATTTGCATACATTTCAAAACTGCTTAGGCCCTTTTAACAGACTCTCATGAGAGACTGGCAGTTTCTTCCACCACCCAACCCCCACTGGCCCTTACAGCCAGAAGTTATAAGGCTTTATTTTCCCAGCACTGGAACACTAGGCTGCATGGTCTGGCCTGGGGCTGGCATCCCTCACTCTCAAGGTATCCTCCCCCAATCTTTTCTACCACATATGAATGTGGGACTGCCTGTTCCACTGCTACCTTCACCTCTCTGGTGCCACAGTGCATCCTTTCCACCCTGGCTCCCCAACTCCTGCCCTCCTACCCACCTGGATGAATATGGTTTCTTTAAATTCTTGGTTGTCTGACTTCCATACAGTTTGATTATCTGACAGTTCTGGGTGCTTTTTGTTTTGAGATTAGTTGTGATTCTTCTTGTGGTTGTGTGAGGAGGTGACAAGTGTCTACTTATGCTTCCATCTTGATGGGAAGTCCAGGTATGTAAAAGGGAACATTTTTTGTTAGTGGAGGTGGGGGGACGAGTTGATGATACAGACCAGGAAAGGCAGGAGCCAAGACTAATTTAGAGGCTGCCCTTTCAGGAAAGCAGGTGATATGGGACTGGACTGGAGTAGGACGTAGAAAAGAAACAAGATGAGGGAGACAGAAAGAAAAGTCATTGCTGAGACAAAATGGACAGGGCACACTCACCAGCTGATTGGGGTCATGGGGAGTGTGGCCATATTTAGGGTCTGTGGTATCTCCATGTTTGAAAGTTGAATTTTCTGAATAGAAGCCACAGTGATCAGAAGGTTGGTGATATATTCAATTAGGAAAAAGAACTTAGGAAAAAGAGCAAGTTTGGTGGGGAATAGTTTTTTTTTTTTAATTAAATTACTCATACACAGACAGTTATATACTGAGCACCTACCATATGTGTTTACTGTCTAAGTGCTTAAGATAATAAAGGTGGACAAAGGAAAAATCCCTGTTATTATTAGAAGGTCCCTGATGTTTATGAACCCTCATTAATGTGCCAAGAATTACACTAAGGTCTTACATGTATCACTTGAGCTACAGAAAAATTTAGGTATTGTTATGTTGATTGAGAAATGCATCTAAAGGTTAAAAATCTTGCTCATGAGTTTATTATTAGCAAATGTTAAAGTTAAGAGCTAGGAATAAAACTCAGGCCTGTCTGATTTCGGAGACTATGCTGTCTTTATTAACATCTGCTGAGTTAATGTGATGAAGGTGCTGTGAGAGGTCTGGAAGCTGAAAAGTAAACGGGAAAAATCCACAACACTTAGAAAAGGAGTGTGGTCTACTTGAAAGGTCTCAAGATTTTAGAATAATAACAAATAGGTTCAGATTGTACAGGCCCTTGCCTTCCTTGCTATTGTACCCTGCATATATTACTTATTTTCTTTGTTCTATGTATTTTCTTTTCATACATATATGTATATATATTTATATATATTTAAACTTTCAGCACAGCTCTGGCACATCACAGATAATTCTTTTTAATAAAGAGTTCCTAAAAAATGTGATCGAGGCTCCAGCAGAGGGAGGTGCGGAGTACCATATGAGCAAAATAAGAAGTTTAATTCTGATTTTGAGGGAATTCAGAAAGAACTCACAAAGACAAAGTTGAGCTAAATTTTCATTGATATATAGCCATTGTGAGAGAGAGAAAAATACGTATAGAATATTTGGCAGCTTCTAAAAATTTGGTGAAACTGGAGTTACAGTTATATGGGGAAGTACTGGAAGTGTGGCTAGAAAGCAGAGAGAGATGGTTATGAACTGTCTCACTCAATAGTTTTGTCTTCTCACAGAGATGGAGAAATCACAAAAGTCTATAAGCATCGGAGTAAAATGGTCATATTTTCATTTTAGAGCCAAAATCTTGGCATAAGTGTGGTAAATGATACACAGTGAGGTTGGAGACAGGGAAAGAAATTTGGAAACTGAAGAAATTAGTCTAGGTTAAAAATGACTACGTGAAAAAGATAATAATAAGAGCTATTTGACCCTAAAATCATACTTGGAGGTTTCTATCCTAAGTATACACTAGCAGAATTATGAAAGTGCATGCACAAAACTTTTTACTACAGTACAATTTATTATAGCAAAGCACAAAACAACCCACATGCCCACTGAGAGGAGGCTACCTTACTAAGCTATGGTGTATCTACACAGTGGAATGCTGTATAGTTACTCAAGGAAAAGGGAGTTCCTCTCTATACCATGACAAGGTGATCTCAAGGACGCATTAAGTGGGAAAAACAAGGTAGAGGCAAGAGTGTGGCACACTGGCATTTATGTAAAAGGAATATTTCCTTGAGGAACAGAAAATCAGAATGGAAAAAAGAAACAAATAAATATTCCGTAGCTATTCAGAGTAGTACTATTTAATTTATTTTAAAAAAGAAATTTTGGCTTAGCCTCCCAAGTGGGATAGCCCCGAAAGACAAAAATAGTCACAAAAAAGACAACTGACACTGACTTAACTAATCGTATTGTTGACACTCATATTAATATTGCTATTTTGAGATTGTTAGGCATATAGTATTGTGTAAGGCAAATGCATCATATGCTTGCTTTGTTGGAAGAAAATTAGAGGAAGATGATACATCTTAAGATTGGAAAAGATAAATAAAAAGCCTGGTAATTCTGAATTTGAACTAGAAGTTTTAGTATATTTAATATATTCCCTAAAATATGTATTTCTTAGTTCCATACACTAAAGACTTAGAAAAATGAATAACCTATTAAAAATAAGCACTGCATGTACACAGGTTTTAGTATCTAATACCATTTTCTACTGAAAGACATTAGAGTTCCTTGGAAAAATAACTCATTCCAAGTCAAGGAAGAAAATTGTAAGGTGTCCCTGGAAAATTTTTGATAATAACAGAAAACATTAGTATAAATGCTAAAATTATGTCAAAAGTTTTCAGGAGCCAACTAGAAGACTGGCTGAAGTTGAGAAAATTAAGATATCAAAAGGAATAATATCTGCAATATATTATTGCCCGTCACTATTAAATCCATGCCATCAAAATGATCATTTTGAAAATGACCTCTCTGGTCTCATTTATATGCCAAGCAACCAAATCATAACTTTTTAAAAATAAAATTCATTTTGGAATGATTTTTGATTTGTAGGAGGTTTTCAGAGATACTACAGAATGTTTCCATATAGCCTCACCTAATTTCAATTTCCCTTAACGGGAAATTTTACATTACAACTTACATTACTCTAATGCATTTGTTCAAACCAAGAAACCAATATTAGCATGTTACTGTCAACTGAACTGTAAACTTTATTTGGATTTTACCAGTTCTTTCATTTGCATATTTTTCTGTCCCAGGATCCAACTCAGGACACTTCCTTGCATTTGGTTGTCATATCTCCTTGGTCTCCTCTATCGTGTAACGATTCCATCATCTTTGTTTTCAGGACCTTGACAGTTTGATGAATATTGGTCAGATGCTTTGCAGAATGTCTCCCAGTTTAAATTTGCTGGATTCTTTTTCATACTTAGACTGAGGTTATGAATTTTTGATAATGATATCATAAAAATTAAATGTCTTTTTCATATAATTCCAAGGGGATCTGTGCTATTTCCATTGACATCAGTCATGATAATATCCATCTATTGGTTAAAATGTGTTTATGAAGTATCTCTATTATCTTCCTTGGAACTGAGTCATGAAGTATGGACCATCGTGTGTATTTTCTGCTTTAGCTTTAGTGTGATAGTTGGAGGAGTCCTGTTTCCTTTGGCTGGAGAGTGTCATCTAAAAATCGGAATCTGGACATTGTGTTTGTTCATCGTTACTGGGTTGTCATCGGTTCCAGGTTCTCACGTAAGACAAACATAGTATACTAACTTCTGTATATATACATGTCTGTGTTGTTTCTCTATCTATGTATATATTCAACTAAGCATGATTTCATACTGATAACTGCAACTCAAATTCTGCATTACAAAATTAATTCTAGCCTCCTTTCTTGCTTATCTTTTTAGGTATCAAAAGGAGTAATAGCTGCACTGTATTAAAAAATATCATGGTTAAATTTATTCCATCACAATGATGATTTTAAAAATATAGATAGAAGCCCTATTGCTTTCCTTTATGTAATGAGAACAACTCATAGTTTCTCTCGAACATTCGGAAACTTGGTTCTCTGATAATCAAGTAAAATACATTTATTTATGGTATTAACCTTAAGTTTTCCAAAAACAATTAAATTGTTTATACCATATTTTTGTTTTCCACCTTTGGGGACTACTGAAAAGCCATGTCTGCTGTTGTTAGTTATCTGCATGCCTGGAAAACACTGACTTCCATATAGATATTCCTATAAATAGATGACATGACTTATGGCATTTGCCCTATAAGAGACCAAAGCATTCTCCAGAATAATAGCAACGATTTAATAAATTTGTTTATGTATTTATTAGCTAAATCATTTCTTGGCAGGACCTAGTTTTTTTCAATGTGTTTATATTTTCCCCAGCTGAACTGATATTTTTTTAAAATTTTCACATACTGTATTTTTCATACTATAAGACTCACTTTTCCCCCCCAAATGTGGGGGTGCATCTTATAGTCTGAATGTAGCTTACCTGGCTGTTTACATTTACATTGGTGAAATATTTATGCTATTTATGTTATTAAATATTTTACCACAATTTTTGCTTCAAATTTTTTTTTCCTATTTTCCTCTTCTAAAACCTAGGTGCCTCTTATGGTCTGGTGCCATACAGTATTTTGCTGCACTTTCCAGCAGTAGGAAGAATATCCTAGTGCCTCATGGAGTGCATTACTTTATCTTTTTAGTCTGTCAACCTTGAAATCGGCACACTAATCTTGCCCTATGGCAACTGCTTGATTAATCTTTTGTCTTCTATCTACCCAACATGGTCCTTCCATGAAACTGACACTGTGTGTGACTTTAATGCTGATAAATTCTCTCTTCCAGGACCACAGAATCCTCATTACCGAAAAGATTACTTTCCTTGTTTTATGTTCCTAGTTCCTCTCTGGGGTCACTGTAATTGAAAGGAGATACTAAGTCAGACTTGGCAGTCTTTCCCTCATTCATTCATTCATTCACCATGTATTTGTAGATCATTTACTAGGGATCATGATATCATAAGGAAATAAAAAAGTGTTTTATCTATTATGATCTTTGTTCCTTATATTTAAAGAATTGCAAACACAGACACATGTACATGAACACATACATACAAGTGAGTACAAAACATATGTTGCAAACCCTGTGATCTCCAAGGCAGGGATCATTGATTTAGCCCTACCCCAGTGCTAACTGTAGTATAGGAATGGCCACGTAAAGCATGATGGGAAATATATGAGCTTCATTAAAAAACACTGGAAGGTTTTCACTAGTTAACAGCGTTCCAGACAGGGAAGAAATGGAAATGCATTAGGAGCAATGAGTAGCCCAGAGATAGGAATCATGCTATGAATTAATAGCCAGTGAAACTCAGAAGTTTGAATAAAACCAGACACTAAAGAGCTTAGTGCATGTAAACATTAAATAAATATCTAGTCGATAAATTAACAAGTGACACAAAAATGGAGTTTTAACATTTCAAACAAACAACCTAACCCTACGTCTACAAGAACTTGAGGAACAACAACAAGGATAGGTCAGAGCAAGTAGAAGGAAGGAACTAACCAAGATCAGAGCAGAATTAAATGACATAGAGACTAAAAGCACAATTCTAAGGATCAATGAATCCAGGAGCTGGTTCTTTGAAAAGATAAACAAAATCGACAAGCCTTTAAGCAGACTCATCAAGAAAAACAGAAAGAGGACCCAAATAAACACAATCAGAAATGAAAGAGGAGAGATTACAACTGAATCCACAGAAATGCAAAGGATAGTAAGAAACTACTATGAAGAACTGTATGCCAAGAAGTTTGAAAACCTAGATGAAATGGATAAATTTCTAGAAAAATATAATCTTCCAAAACTCAATAAAGAAGAAGTAGAAAGGCTGAACCGACCAAAACAGCAGACCAAATTGAAGCAGTAATCAAAAAACTCCAGACACACAAAAGCCCTGGACCAGATGGTTTCACAGGAGAATTCTACAAAGCATTTAAGGAAGAGCTAACCCCTATCCTTCACAGACTGTTCCAAAAAATCCAAAATGATGGAAGACTCCCAAACTCTTTTTATGAAGCCAGCATCATCCTAATCCCAAAACCAGATAAAAACACAACAAAGAAAAAAAAACTTCAGGCCAATATCACTGATGAAAAAAATTAGTGATAGATGCTAAAATCCTCAACAAAATATTGGCAAACCACATCCAGCAATACATTAAAAAGATCACATACCATGACCAAATGGTATTCATCCCAGGGATGCAAGGATGGTACAATATTTGCCAAACAATAAAGGTAATACATCACATAAACAAGAGCAAAGACAAAAATCACATGATCATATCAATAGATGCAGAAAAAGTATTTGATAAGGTACAGCACCCATTTATGATAAAAACACTCAGCAAAGTGGGAATAGAGGGAGCATTCCTCAACATAATAAAGGCCATGTATGAGAAACCTACAGCCAACATTATACTCAATGGGCAAAACTAAAATCTTTCCCACTAAAATCAGGAACAAGACAAGGTTGATCACTATCACCACTTCTATTCAATATAGTATTGGAAGTTTTAGCTACAGCAATCAGACAAGAAGATGAAATAAAAGGCATCCAAATTGGAAAGGAGGAAACAAAAGTTTCATTGTTTGCAGATGACATGATTGTGTATGTAGAAAATCCTATAGACTCCACCAAAAAACTACTCGACCTAATAAATGAATTTGGCAAAACAGTGTATACAAAGTCAATATCCAGAAGTCAAAGGCATTTTTGTATACCAACAATGAAACATCAGAAGCAGAAATCAGGAAAAAAATCCCATTTGATATAACAACAACAAAAAAAATAAAATACCTAGGAATAAACCTAACCAGGGAGGTAAAAGACTTGTACTCAGAAAACTACACAACACTGAAGAAAGAAATCAAGGAAGATACAAACAAATGGAAACATATACCGTGTTCATGGATTGGAAGAATCAACATCATCAAAATGTCCATACTACCCAAAGCAATTTATAGATTTAATGTAATCCCTATCAAACTACCAGTGGCATATTTCACAGATATAGAACAAACACTTTAAAAATTTGTATGGAACCATAAACGACCCCGAATATCAGCTGCAATTTTGAGAAAAAAGAGCAAACTAGGAGGGATCACAATACCTGATATCAAACTGTATTACAAGGCCATTGTAATCAAAACAGCCTGGTACTGGCATAAAAATAGACAGATAGACCAATGGAATAGAATAGAGAGCCCAGAAATAAACCCAAATCTCTATGGCCAATTAATTTTCAACAAAGGGAGCAGCAGCATAAAATGGAGTAAAAATAGCCATCTGGACAGCTACATGCAAAAAATAGAAACTCAAGAACCAACTTACACCATACACTAAAATAAATTCAAGGTGGATAAAAGACTTAAATATAAGTCATGACACCATAAAAGTTCTAGAGGAAAACATCGGTAGGAAAATCTCAGACATTCCACGCAGCAACATCTTTGCTGATATATCCCCTAAAGCAAGGAACATAAAGGAAAGGATAAACAAATGGGACCTCATCAAAAAGCTTCTGCATGGCTAAAGAAAACAGTATTAAAATAAAAAAAGAACCAACCATATGGGAAAACATATTTGTCAATGTTACTTCAGACAAGGGTTTGACCACCAAAATATATAAAGAACTCATACGACTCTGCTCCAAGAAGACAAAAAACCCAATTAAAAAATTAGCAAAAGACTTGAACATACACTTCTCCAAGGAGGACATACAGAGGGTCCAGAGACATATGAAAAGATGTTCATCATTGCTAGCCATCAGAGAGATGCAAATTAAAACCACAATGAGGTACCACCTCACACCAGTCAGAATGGCCACCATAAACAAATCAACAAACAAGTGTTGGAGAGGATGCGGAGAAAAGGGAACCCTACTGCACTGTTGGTGGGAATGCAGTCTGGTGCAGCCACTGTGGAAAACAGTATGGAACTTCCTCAGAAAAATGAAAATGGAACTGCCTTTTGACCCAGCAATTCCACTGCTGGGCCTATACCCTAAGAGCCCTGAAACACCAATCCAAAAGAACTTCTGCACCCCAATGTTCATAGCAGCACAATTTACATTAGCCAAGTGCTGGAAGCAGCCCAAGTGCCCATCTACAAATGAATGGATCAAGAAACTATGGTACATTCACACAATGGAATTCTATGCAGCAGAGAGAAAGAAGGAGCTTATACCTTTTTGCAACAGCATGGATGGAACTGGAGAGCATTATGCTAAGTGAAGTAAACCAGGCAGTGAGGGGCAAGTACCATATGATCTCACCTTTAACTGGAACATAAGTAACAACAGAAGAAAACAAGCAAAATATAACCAGAGACATTGAAATTAAGAACAATCTAACAATACCAAGAGGGGAGGGGTGAGGGGATTGTGGAGAGAAGGGTTTTCAAGAATTACTACAAAGGACACATGGACAAAACCACGGAGGAGGGTGGAAGCAAGGGAGGGAGGTGGGATTGGTTGCGGGGGAGGAAAGGAGGGGAGAAAATGCAGACAACTGTAATTGAGGAACAGTAAAGTAATAAAAAAAAATTGGAGTTTTGAGATACACATTTCTCCTCTACCTTATTTATTAACAAATACTATTGTGTTTCTTCTAATAATGAAGTCACAATTTTGCCTAACTTCATGTATGTATAGGCAGTTGCTAAGAATTTATGAAATTACTTGGATAATTGAACCCTTCAAAAATGATATTTCAGATTGTAGAAAGTGGATATTAGACAGAGCTTTACAATTTAAGCATCTACACTAAACACATTCATAAAATACATATTCAATATTTTTAAT
This sequence comes from Micronycteris hirsuta, assembly GCA_004026765.1. Lineage (NCBI taxonomy): Eukaryota > Metazoa > Chordata > Mammalia > Chiroptera > Phyllostomidae > Micronycteris > Micronycteris hirsuta. Next base: position 12,715 of record PVJI01010801.1, on the reverse strand, counting down.
TTAATTTGACGTTGGGCAATTTAATAGTTATAATTGTCCTTTATTGAGGTATTATAATATAAATGCAATTTTTAGTTCTTAAAACAGTCCTTCAATTTAAGTCGTACTAACATTGCTTCAGAGATGAGAAAATGAAGCTTGGGTGGAGTAAACAGCCCAGTGTCACACAGCTAGTAATGGTGCAGCAGGATTCAAAGCAACATCATTCTAGCTTAAAGCCTGTGCTCTTGTGACTATTCTATTTAATTTCCTTTCATTGATTTGCACCTGTTATCTTTACCTTGGCTCTGACTTATGCTGAAGCTTATACACCAGTAATGAAATAAATATTAAGTACTTTTGCATACTTGTAGAAATATTAGTATTGACTGAGTAATTTAAACAAATACCAGGGTAGCAAAATTAGATCAATATCGTTAATTTCTTTCATTTAACAAGTAGATATATTTGTTTGGTCAGGAAGGAGAAAATCTAAAGAAAAGGAAATACAGGTAGACACTCTAGTTATGTGACCATCTGATACTTAAAACAGCTCAAATTATTGATACTAGAGTTACCCTCTTCCCCATTACTGATCATATATATTCCAGTTTGTTGGCTGAAGTCCTAACGTGGACATCCTCTTTCCTATTTTTTGATTTTTTCCTTCCTTTTTTAGCACCTAAGAGGATTGAGTTGTATGTATTTCATCATACCCTATCCAACTGCCTTCCCTTGAAAATGTCCTTGGCTGTGACAATATATTTTGCATAGCATTTTTAACAAAATAACATGGAGCCATAATAACTTCCCTTCCAGGTGACTCTGCTCACACACCTGCCTGCTTTCTTGTGCAACGCGTGCTTGCCAACCAAGCACACCTCTCAGTACAGTGAAGAAATTATAGACGAACTTCTGTGTGCTTTACCACTACCTTCTCCAGACATATTGTGGAAGTTGATTATTAAATATCTTTATTTTATTCTAGAAGAATACAAAAATAGTGTCAGTAGGAAAGTATATATATTATTACATTATATTTAATATAATTTTGCATATAAAATTAGATGGATCTAATAAAAGTATTATTCATCATTATTTGTGGAATGCGGGATAATATGTAATTTTGCATTTTTTAACTTTTTTAATTTTTATTTTTTCAACTTTTTTTAATTGTTGTTCAGATACAGTTGTTCCCCCCTGACCATTCCCCTCCCAGCCCAGTCATCCTCACCTCCCTCCCTTGATCCCACACCCCTTTGCTTTTGTCCATATGTCCTTTATACATGTTCCTGAAAACCCTTCCCCATCCCCCACATTATCCCCTCCCATGTCTATGAACTTTTCAACTTTAAAAAATTGATCTGTACTGCTTTTTTTTATAAGCATAAAAACATTATTTTCAAATTACAGAGGTAAAAATCTTCACCTTACCTACTCCTGCACATTAATACTGTATCAAATTTGTTATATTTTATGTTTTTATGAGAAAATAGATTAACAATATCTACTGTTCCTTTATTTACTATCTGAAATAGTGGAGTGTTGCTACAAATTAAACTCAAAACTAGATTTCTTATAGGGATTTTACTGGTAGAGATATGTACTATACAAAAGTAAAATACTTAATTGTTCTATACAATGTAAAATTGTACTTGAGCGATCCTTTCATAAAGCCACAAATAAGTGAAGATGAAATATCTTCTAAGAAAATAAAAACTTTGTATATAATATTTAAATTACTTCACACCCTATGGAAAGATTAATAGATTAGTGGAGAAATTGAAATTTGCTTTGTAACTGGAGGATATAAAGTGTGCAAAATTAAACAAATCAGAATATCTAAAACAAACATAAAAGCGTGCAGAATATCTTGGTCGGAGTATAATCCATATCAAATGAGTGAAATCTCTGGTAAGGCAGACATTGGAGGAACACGTCAGATGGGCAGAAAAATTTGAGGATCAGATAGACTGTACAAATGAGTTCAGGAGTGGTTGTATGTTTTCTAGTAGTAGACTTTATGTCCCTTCTTGGGTTGTTTATTCTGTGTGCACAGTGTAAGCTGGAACTTGGGTGAGGTAGAGTATAGACAAAGAAGCCACAATTATCCTGTGTACATCTCTATCTTATGAAAGATTTTTGACATTGCACAGACATGACAGTGGTATGCAAATTTTTATGCACCCTTCTTAGTAAAATAAAAGTCAGCATACATTCCAATATATATTTAGTAGAATTTATAAATTATTTACTCTCATCACCTCAACTTATTAATGTATTTGGGCATGAAGCCATGAATATATGGAAATTAAAAGGTAAGACATAAACATTTCAAGTGTATTTTAATTTGATCAGTTAAATATTTCAATTTTCTGTAAAATACCATTTTTATACTCTGTTAATAAAAATCTAATAATGCTGTGTGCATTATATTATTGTATTTTTTAATTCACTTTTTGTGAGAGCAGTGTGATTGAATATGCTTTATTCGTCTTGAAATTTTGCTTTAATATTTTATGGTACAGGTATTTTAAGATCTGCTTATACTTTTTGTTTGCTTTGGTACCAGTTTTCATGGCCACCAAAGTTGAGGATGCACCATAAAGAAATATAGGTACACATGGAACGCTGGATAAACAAGTCACAAAAAAATAAATCACCACATTTAGTTTTTGAGCTGATCCACTAATTATTCAAAGTTTATGTCTTGAAATCTTTTATTAAGCTATATTCTAATAAGTCTCACTTTACAATAGCTTTAAAATATATGGAGACTGCTTATTTGAATATTATATTCCTGAGTTTTTTCAAATGTGTAAATTTGACTTGTAGGAGACCCAGGCACATGTTTCAGCAACAAACATGAACATGGAAACACTCTAAAGCATTAATTTTCTAAATTATATTTCTATAGTGTAGTTGTTTTTTCAAAGAGCAGTTGCTTTCTCGAGGGCTAAAATGTCATCTATACTTTAAAGAGACAAATTGATTGTATCTAAATTCTTGGTACAAAAATATTTTTTAAAAATCTGCTATGCAATATACTATGACAACAATCTATCTAATGACTCAGCACATTTTAAGCACTGCCTTTAAAAAATGTTTTCTAATCCTTCAAAGTAATTTGCTCTAAATAAATAACAAAACCTCTGTGACATACTAAAGATTTGTATAGGCAGTCATTTTCCCATTACAAAGAACTGGATATATTCTATTTAAAGAATTTGTTTTTAGAAAATTGACCACCTTGAAAGATTCTTATAGCATTTAAGCTACTCAGAAATGCTGAGAACAAAGCAATGACTCATGGCCTCACTAATAGTGATCCATCACCCTTTGAGACTATATAAATCCCACCATTTTCTAAAAAAAAATACATGCAGTATGAATAGACATATGGCCAGCTAGTGTATGGATTGTGTTTTCAACCTCTAATATAAGTCCATATATCAAACCTCCATAAACTGATTTTTCTCATTTTTAGGTATTGAAGTGGAACAGAGAAACAGACAAATTTCAGAGATAGTGTTGGTAGAACTGCAATACGTGCTGGACTGAGGGAATAGAATTTAGAGATCAAGAGAAAAAAAAAAGATGTCTGCTGGATTGAGTGAATGGGTTTATGACTATGTGTTTCAATGTAAGAATTGTAAAATGAAAAATTTGTGACTTGCTGATTACTTTGAGGAATGCATAACGGAGATGTTTACTTGGCAATAGAATATGGTATAATGGATGTGAGGCTCAGCTGAGAGATCTGGATCAGACATGGAAATTGAGGAGAAATCAGTCTAACTGTGATATTTCATACCATAGGAGGGACAAAAAAATTCAAGGAGAGGTTGTATGGAGGGAAAGGAGGACCAAGAACTTAGTTTGGAGAGACAGAGTGTGGAAATTAAAAAAAGCCCATGGAAGATAAAGAAGACTCAGACTAAGAGGACAGCCAGGAGAAAACGGTGTCATGGATTTCAAATGAAAAAAGATAATAATAACTGTGCCACGTGCTACAGAGATAAAAAATTTTGCAGTCTGAAAATTGTTCATTAGAAGTGAAAAGCTATTAATAAAGTTCCAACAGAAGCTTAGCTTGTCAGTGAGTGACAGAAACCAGTCTTGTTGGGTGGGTTGAGAGGAAATAAAAAATGAGGGCATGAAAATCAGTGGAAATGGACAAAGTAATGCCTACTTCTGTTTTTAAGTACATCATTTTTTAAAAAATCTAAAGCAGGCTTTTTATCTTCTGTATTTGTATTTTCCCTTGAATTGTCCCCTTATCCTCACTCTTTCCCTGACTCCCAAGCTAAACGCAATCGCTCAGTTCTCTGCATCTCTATAGCACCCAGGTGCTTCTAGCTTCACACGTTTTTGCAGACATTTCAGTTGATGTTTGCATAGCTTCTGAAAGCTGAAGATCCTTCAAAGCTAGGGGTGCTCTTGTGATTGATTCTGTCTCCTTGAACCAGGCCCTCCCACCTTTTGAAGCTGTCTATAGTGGGCTTGGTAAAAGACCAATCAACTGTTCAATAAATTAAATGGTTATAAGAATAATTAGCCCCAGCTGGTGTAGCCCAGTGGATTGAGCACCCACCTGTGAACCAAAGGGTCACCAGTTCGATTCCCAGTCAGGGCACATGCCTGGGTTGTGGGCCAGGTCCCCTGTTGGGGGCGTGCAAGAGGCAACCACACATTGATGTTTCTCTCCCTCTCTTTCTCTTTCCCTTCCCCCTCTCTAAAAATCTTAAAAAAAAAAGGAATAGTTAACTACAAGATAGTAAAGAAAATAGTAAGTAATGAATTATATCAAACTTCAAAATATTTTCTCCATAAAGGAAAAACTTGATCTTTTGCAAACAGTATTTTTTTTAAAATCAGGTTTTATGCATTGAATGGCTAAATGCAACTTTTCACAACTTTAAGTTGTGATCTCTTTACAGTTTTGTTAGTTCTCATCTTTGAGACACTTTGTTTTAGAGGTTGATGATAAAAAAAAGTGAGCTGTTTATTTGATAATAATTTAACACTTTTCTCAAGTTGATGTTATTAAATAACTTAAGTCTTCTTAATTAACTTTATATTGAACTTTCTTGTAACTGTGGGTATGGATTTTAGATGTAATCAAAGTTTTTTGTGTTAAATAAAACATGAAAGTTTGGAAAGTTTTTCATTTCAAAATAATGATCTTTGATGTACAGAATGCCCAAGCATTATTGGAGAAGCCACTCCACAGCCAAGTGCAAAGTGACAAAAGTGTCCAGTATATGTAATTTCAAATTTTGGGAGTGGTGACCCGAAGAGTCACCTGTCAGGAGCCACACTCTACTTCCTGGATCTCTGGCCCCCCATTGGCAGTACCTTGGGCTGAGGGACAAACTCCATGAGCACTGGGAAGAGGAATTCTTTTGAGAAATTTCACAGGCCCCCTTCTTTAGTAGGTGGTGTGTGTTGTGCAGCTGGCTGCTAAGGTAGACAGCTATGTGGTAGAACACCTCGGTGGTTGTCTTCAGTACCTGCAACTGAGCAGTGCGTACTCATTATCTTTAATATGCTAACAACGCATAAGTATAGTTTAGTTTGATAGTATAATCCCAGTCTTCATCAGAGAAGTCAGGGGCCAGTCTACTTTGATCTGGACATACTGTCCAAGGAGTTTTTGGAAATTTCTAAGCCCTACTTGGCCATCTCCAAGACTGAAGTCAATATCTTAGGACATATCTATGTCTTTCACAGAGCAACATTAAGCTGTTGCAAAGCTCTGCTCCACAGCACATAGCAAAATACCTTATTCATAGCTGAAGGAAAAGAAGGGGATGGAGAGCAAAGAAAGAATTCACGAGCTATCTCGGTAGCTAGATGCAGAACACACAGTGTCCAATACAGAATTCAGGAGCCTCTTCATGATGACTATGACCTAAAGAAGAAAGAGTGACAGCCATTGTTACACAGTTACAAAAGTTCATATCATTATCGGACACCTGTAATATCGGATGCTGTGTTTTGGGGAGAATTCCAAAATGTATAAAAAGACTCTACTGAGAGACATATATGTCTTATGTAACTGTGGTACAAGATGCAGTACAGTAACACAATGAAGGTAAGAACTCAGTGCTGTGAGGATGCAATTAAGACTATTTAGTCTATTTCCACAGTAATTAAATCATTTTAAATATGTATCAAACACCTTATATAAAATGAGAGTTTCAAATGATGGTTTCTTCATATTTTCACAGCAATATCCAGTTTGCTAATTTATAAAAAGCTTACAATTTTGTTTACAAAATTTAAATGACAATGAAGAAATACCTAAAAGTAAAAATATAATGTGCTGTTCTGCCTTCTGCCCTGGCTGGTGTGGCTCAGTGGATTGAGCATTGACCTGCAAACCAAAAGGTTGCCAGTTCGATTCCCAGCCCAGGGCACATGCCTGGGTTGTGGGTCATGTGTGTGAGAGGCAACCACACATTGATGCTTCTCTCTCTCTCCCTTCTACTCTCTAAAAATAAGTAAATAAAATATTTAAAAAAAATTTTTTAAATATAATGTGGTTTTCTTTCTGATTCAGAAAAACATCTTTTGATCATATTCACTAATTTGGCAACACTCAGGGAATAACAATAATGTATGTCTCATTTACGAAACAATTCTTAGTTCTTGTTCTGACTGGATTGTAAAAGTATGCCAAAATTGAGATTGTTCAATAATTTACATACTTAAAGTATTCTAAGAAGACTCATATCGTACTAGAAGATAAAATATTGCCTGCGTTACTAAATATTAAATTACTTTTTCAGAAAGGTAATACTAACTTGTGCTGTCTGCATGAAGGACTATGAAATTTACTCAAAGCTCTTTATATCAAAATCAGGTAAACTTTAAGCCACATATTCCCTTGAACTTAGATCTAAGCACATATGACAATGACATTATCATTTGTCAGCAGGAGAACATTGACTTTTGTCATAAAATATTTATATTACCATTTTATAAAACAGTTTATTGACTAATTTCCTATTGACTTGCATCAGTAAAAACTTGATCTGTTAGGTGGCATTTTATGAAATGATATTTTTTCTTGTTGTTGAATTCATTTTAATACTTAACATTAAATCCTTCATAATCCTTCACAATAGCATTTGATATTCATGAAACTACCTGTTACCTGTAATGAATGTTGATATTAATCTTTAAAAATTCTATTAAGATCCCTGGCTGGTGTAGCTCAGTGGATTGAGTGCTGGCCTGTGAACCAAAGGGTCACCAGTTCGATTCCCAGTCAGAGCACATGCCTGGGTTGTGGGCTAGGTCCCCATTTGGGGGTACATGAAAGGCAGCCACACATTGATGCTTCTCTCCCTCTCTTCCCCCCTCTCTAAAAATAAATAAGTAAAATATCTTTTTAAAAATCTGTTAAGAAAAGCATCAAGATAAAACCAGAGACATGGAAATAAAGAACAAGCTGACAGTGAGCACAGAGGAAGGCAGAGGGGGATAACAGGGAAAAGAAGGGGAAGGGTCAAGTCAGGGAACATACGATAAAGGACCCACGGACAAACGGGAGGGGCAGGACTGAAGGTAGGAGGTGGGGGGTAGGTAGGGCAGGGGACAGTAATGGGGAAAAATGGGCAAAGTGTAATTGAACAACAATAAAAAAATTTTAAAAAGAAAAGAATTAAGAGAAAATTAAGAACTATAATGAAGATACTACAAATATTTTCTCAGATTCTTCATTTTATTTAGAGCTAAATAATATATTGTGTTAAAATGTATTTCATAATAACAAATATTAACATTTGATGTAGTCATATTATCTGCCTTACTAGAGATATTTGCTAATATGAAATATGATATTTTATATCTTGTAACGTAATTACATTTCTTCCTATATTTAACAAATTAAACATTTTTAGCCTGTGATCAAGATGGCAGTTGAGGTAAATGCGGTATTTGCATCCTTCCACAACCACACAAAGTTACAACTGGACTACAGAATGCCCTTCATTGAGGACCACCTAAAATCTAGCTGAAAAGAAGTTCTATAACTAAGGAAATAAAGCAGAAGCCATAGGGAGGTGATAGGAAGGGCAGAGACTCCAAATGGGCTGGTCTATACCACCTGTGTTGTTAAAAAGAGGGAGGTGCCCTAGCTGGTGTGGCTCAGTGGATTGAGTGCTGGCCTGTAAACCGAAAGTTTGCCAGCTCGATTACTGGTCAGAGCACATGATGTTTCTCTCCCTCTCTTTCTTCCTCACTTCCCCTCTCTCAAAAAATATAAAAGTAAGTATAATATTTTTTAAAAATTGAGAGAAGTATCTCAGCTGCAGAGGTCGCACCCCAAGGAGCGAAGGGTCCCAGCCCTGTAGCAGGCTCTGCAGCCCAGGGGTGCAGAGCCAGGAAGAGAATTCCCCGGGACTTTTAGCTGTGTAAACCAGGGAGATTGTGGCTGAGTGAGATAAAAGGCTGCTGGAGTTCCAAGTGATCTGCTTAAAGGGCCTATACAGAAACTTACACAGATTCATTCTCTCTGAACTCCAGCACTGGGCAGCAGCTCTGAAAGTGTCAGGGATATAAGGGGAGGAAATGAATTGTCTGGCATCAGGGCAAGAGCTGTGGGAGGGGGGCAACTTTCTCTCAGACAGAAGTACTGGCAGAGGTCATTGTTCCTCCGATAAGCCCTCTACCCACAGACTTGGTAGATGGACACCATATCTGAGTCTCCATCAACCTGCTTTGGTGATTCCCTGAGGAGCAACTCCACTAAAGTTACGGGCCCACTCAAGCCACTTCCAATGGCTTTTCCATACAAACAGCCTGTCTTGGCTTCAGACTTTCCTAAAATCTCTCTGACAAGCAGCATCTGGCCTCAGTGTGCGCTGTAATTCTTGTTGAGTTGCCCCAGGCCTGGCATTAACAGCAGCCTATTTGGTTTGCAGCTTAGCCACTCATGGGCACCTCGAGCCCAGCACAAGTAAGAAGCCATGTGGAGATCACTCTGTACCTCATTCTATGTGTACCTGGGTAGGGCACAGGTAGCAGCTGACCTTGACCTGCACCTCCAAAGAGGCCTCAGAGCAAATATACCTGGTGGAGGGATTTAGACTCCACAAGCAGCATACTTAATGTGTAGACTTAGAGTCACCAGAGCTCCACTGAAGCAAATCCTACATTGTAGGGTCAGCCCTGGACAGCAGATCCTCCACAGTGGTCCCAGCCAATCCTTACAGTCATTCAACCTGGGAGAAAACCCATTCCGGGGATTTTCAACTACAACAGGAGTGTTCACACAGTCCACATGTGCGGCGCACTTGGAGTGATCTGCTCGGCCGAACGGGGAGTCTGTGCCACTGAGCTCCACAGGACACCTACTATAAAAAGCACTCTGCCAAGAGTTGGAGACATAAAAGTTCTCCCTAATACACAGAAACAAGCACAAATAGGCAGTCAAATAAGGTAACAAAGAAATACGTACTAAATGAAAGAACAGAACAAAACTCCAGAAAAAGAACTAAACAAATGGAAGAAAAGCAATCTTCCAGATGCAGATTTCAAAAGGCTGGTTATAACGATGTTCCATGAACATAGGAGGAGAGTAGAGGAAACTATTGAGAATTTCAACAGAGAGGAACATAAAAATAAAACCAGAACTATAAAACACAAAAAAGAACCACTCAGAAATAAAAAAATATATAATAACTCAAATAAACAATATATTATAGAAAATCAACAGTAGAGAAGATGAAGCAGAAAATCAAATCAGTGATTTAGAAGATAAGGAAACAGAACAGGCTCAATCAGACAAGCATATTTTAAGGAGCCTCTGAGACAACTTCAAACGTAGCAACATTCACATCATGGGAGTGCCTAAAGAAGACAAGAGCAAGGAATTGAAAACTGATTTGAAAATATAATGATGGAAAATGGGTAAAAGAAATAGACATTCAAGTTCAGGAAGCACATAGAGTCCTAAACAAAATGTACCCAAAGAGTCCTACACCAAGACACATAATCAAAATGCCAAAATTCAAAGACAAAGAGAAAATTTAAAAGCTATTTTTAAAAGCAGCAAGAGAAAAGTAGTTATCTATAAGGGAGCTCCCATAAGACTGTCAATTGATTTCTTAACAGAAATTTTGCAGGCCAGAAGAGATTGTCACAAAATATTCAAAGTGATAATAAGCAAGGACCTACAACCAAGATCACTCTATCCAGCAAAGCTATCATCTAAAACTGATGGTCAGACAAAGAATTTCCCAGATAAGAAAAAGCTAAAGAGATTCATCACCACCAAACCAGTATTACAAGAAATGTTAAAGGGTCTTCTTTAAGACAAAGAAGAGATTAAAAAGTATGAATGATAAAATTGGGAATAAATACATCTCTATTAACAACTAATTTAAACACAAATGATTTAAATGCTCTAATTAAGAAACATATGGTGGCTGAATGGATAACAAAACAAGTCATTTGCATGTGCTGTCTTACAAGAGACTCACTTCAGATCAAAAGACACACAGACCAAAAGTGAAGGGATGGAAATTATAGTTTATGAAAATGGAAACAAACAAAAGAGCTAGGGTAGCTATTCTCATACTAGACAAAATAGACCTTAAAACAAAGGCTGTACCAAGAGTCAAAAAAGGAGCCAGCAATTCCACTGCTGGGTATTTATCTGAAGAAACTCAAAGCACTAAATGGAAAAGGCATGAGCCCATATTTTCATTGCAGCATTATTTGCAATAGTCAAGACGGAATCTACTACGTGCCTATCAACAGAGAAGCAGTGGTGCAGATATGCAATGGAACATGATTCAGCTCTAAAGAAAATAAAGAACGAAACCCTGCCATGTGCAACAGCATGGATGAACCTAGAGAGCATCGTGCTGAGTGAAATAAGTCATATAAGGAAAGACAAATACTGTAAGATTCACTTATATGTGGAATCTAAAAGACAAAATGAACAAACAAGAAAAACAGAAAAGTCTTATAGATACAGAAAATGTTTTGAAGGTTGCAAGAAGGGAGGAGGGTTTGGGGAGGGTGGGTGAAAAAGAGGAAAGGATTAAGAAGTACAAAATGGTAGTTACAGAATTGTCATGGCATGTGAAGCACAGCATGGGGAATATAGTCAATAACATTGTAATAACTATGTATGGTGTCAGATGGGTACTAGATTTATCAAGGTGATCACTGTCAGTTATATAACTTCAATTTTGTGGTTGTACACATAAAACTGATATAATATTGTAAGCCAACTGTAACTGAAAAATTTTTAAAAAGTTTAAAAAATAATTTCAGCGCTGGTAGGGTAGTTCCGCTGGTTAGAGTATCATCTAGGTACAGTAAGGTTGTGGGTTCAATCTCCTGTCAGGGCATATACAAGAATCAATCAATCCTTCCTCTCTAACTCTAAAATAAATAAAGAAATTTACTTAATGTTTTGTGCATTAAAGAATTTAATCCAATATTATGATTTTTCCATGTACAGCTCATCTAAATATGAAAAGTAAGTATCAACCATTGCTTTGCTGTGACTAGTGCTGGCATAGAATATATCTCTGTCCCATTACTTTTAATCTGCGTTCTTATAGACAGCACAACATGCGGTTTCATCCTTTTTTTCCTTTAAATCCACTCTGACAACTCCATCTATAATTGGGATATTTAGGTCAATTAAAATAATTTATGATAATCTATTTTACTATCTATGGTTTAGAAAGAACTTTAAACTGAGTAAAACTAATATATAAAAGACAGATGTTTATATGTACATATATATCAAATGTTTATATCAAAATGCTATAAACAAAGTGAAACTAAATAAATTATAATGTTTACATGTCATTTAAATGATACATATGTATAATTTTTAAAAAGTTCTTATAATTGATTATTCTAACAGAACAACAAGAAAATCCTAAGAATAGACAATTCAGAAAACAATAAAATGGTGCAAAATATATAGTGAGGTGCTCCACTTCTGGAGAAAATACAAATTAAAGTGACAAATAAATGTGACCTTGTAGGATAACATTTACATTTGGTAGTTTGACAAAATTTTGAAGAAAATAATCAAAAAGACATTGCTAGATGCCTTGCAAGCTAGCACCTCACTCTTCCCTCGTCCTTGGAATGTATGTTCTTCCCTCCCACCCCCGTTCCGTCAGTGGGATCCATATTCAAGGATGCAGCCTTAAGGGTGCAGCCTTGATGGAGCAACAAGCGATTGGGATCATCTGGACTAAATATGAGGCTGAACCCAGTTAAAACCTCTGTATAAACTTTTAAGATTACATTGAGTAGGTGCAGAGATCTTCCATCTTGCATCTGCTAAGACAAGCCTCCTAAGTTCCCTCACTTGTTAAACGTGCCACCCGCCAAGGTGGAGTGTTCTGCATTTAGAGGTCCCTCCTTGCCTACATGTACGGGGGGACAAATTTCCATTTCTTCTGGGAAGCTCCGGAGTCTGCAAGCCAACATGAAAATTAAAGAATAATAACACTTTGTACTACATAAATTATAGAACTAACACTGTACGGACAATAAATGACATACATCAATTGTGAAAGTAAGTATTGCTGTAACCATATTCAACAGCAATCTGGCTGCATCTATTACAATAAAATTTCCTGTATAATTTAGTGCAGCAATCCAAGTCCTATGGTAGCACCCTGTAAGAAAAAGTGCATAGGAGAGGGAGGAAGATGGCGGCGAGTTAGGAGGAACAGAGTTTACGTCC